>BPLQ01013265.1:0-32997 GCA_021605075.1 Caerostris darwini | reverse complement strand
CACTATGTGGAAGAAAGTGACGGGACACGACACTATAACGACATAAACCCATATTTATTAAAATTAATAGGAGGTAGGCCAACATTTCTGATTCCACCAAGTTATTTTCCGGTGTCCGCGTAATAGCCCTGAAGGAACGGACATCTCCCGGACTCCCTTATGAATCTCGCAATGAACAAAGGTGAGATTGGGACACGACACTATAACGACATAAACCCATATTTATTAAAATTAATAGGAGGTAGGCCAACATTTCTGATTCCACCACGTTATTTTCCGGTGTCCGCGTAATAGGCCTGAAGGAACGGACATCTCCCGGACTCCCTTATGAATCTCGCAATGAACAAAGGTCTCCTAATAAACCGTCCGTCGTAATCTGTTCACGCTTCACTAGATCCGACCGTTAGCAGCGGATTAAGGAAACCACAGTCCGGTACTCGATAATTACATTTCGGATTCCGATTACGTTCCTTGCAGCTAATCCAAAAAGCAGGCCTTCCGCACCATGTCCTAACTTATCAGGACACGAAACTGCCGATCGCCCTGTGGTTATTTGGAGAGCTATTAAGACTTACAGTTCTGATGTGTGAAGGTTTCCGGATATTTATGTTGTAACGTTCTTAAAAGATTTGCTTAAAAGCCATCGAGTTGAAAAATAAAAGAATTATATGTTTTGCTTCTTTTTCACTGTGTTAAATCCATGTAATTCCTTCTGCTTCCATGTAATCTTCTCTAACTAAATCTTTGTTTGAAAAATTAGAGTTGCAGTTAATCCAGTCCATTTGATTGACAATCCAGTGGGTATTTAGGGACTGAAAATGATTTGCGTAAAATCCATATTCGTAACACTTCGTTTTTCCAATTTTCTTTTTTACTGTGCCAAGACAGATGTTCGGTACTAAATAATTCTTTAAGTTAAAAATAATTCTTAAATAAATTAGAATTATAATTTTAACTTTCTCTATATCCATGTGATGAGATCTAGAGTACATAGAACTAGAGCAATTAGGTTTTTTTTTTTTTCATATTATTAACAATTATTATAAATTTTCTCCTTCAGCCTCCAATTATTTGACAATTAAATGAACCAGTAAAAAGTTATCCTCTTAATTGTAACTTTATTCTTTAGGTTGATACTTTGCTTGCTACTTACGTAGTCAAACTTTGCTTCAGGTCAATGAAACACTTTTCATTAGTTTTCTTAGTAGTTTAGTTAGTCTAGTTTTCTTAGTAGTTTTTTTAGTAGTTTTCCTGAAGTGAATGAAAGCCCAGCCACATTTGATTGAACAATCCCGTAGATATTTAGGGACGTAAATTTATGTTTGTTGTTGTTTGTTGTTGTTTCTTATCCCACTTGGCTGGCCAAGCCCACAAGCCCATATGGACTCATGATTGAAGGGGAAGGAAGCAGCTTCTGTTTGATGGAGCACCCGTAGGTAGAAGCCTGACTTTTGCTCCGTGACGCTCTTACAGTCAAAGGGAGACCGGGACCTAAGGCTTTTGGATTCGAACCACTACAAACATCCATGGCACCGCCGGGATTCGAACCCGAAACCTGTGGCACCGAGCGCCAGAGCTCTAGACACTCAGCCATTCAGGTCCCAAATTTGCCAACGGCACGCAGTGTTCCCAGGTGGTCACCCACCCAAGTACTGACCGCGCCCAATGATGCTTAACTTCGGTGATCTAACGAGAACCGGTATATTCAGCATGGTACGGCCGTTGGCTTTTCGTAAATTTATTCACATAGAAAAGTCATATACATAAAAAACAAAAAGATAAGACTTTTCTATTTTACTATACCAAGACAGATGCTCGATGCTAAATAATTCTTGCAATTAATAATAATACTTTAAAAATTAGAATGGTAATTTTAACATTCTCTATGTCCAAGTGATGAGATCTACAGTACATAGAACTCTAATTATTTTCTTTTCATATTATTAACAATTATTATATATTTTCTTCTTCGGTCGCTATTTATTTGAAAATTGTCACTGATGCAGATAGAAGTTATCCTTTCAGTTGTAATTATTTCCTTTAGACTGATATTTTGCTTGCTACTTCCCTACTAATACTTTGCTTCAGGTGGTGGGATTAGTGGAACCTTCCTTTCTTTATCGCGCTTTCGTTGTTTACAGACCTCGGTTTCTAACGCTTAAACTCTAATTGGGAAAGATGGTTCTAGCATAGGCAATGATGCACCTTACATATAATGAAATGCTTTTGATTAATAAAGCAGTTTCTTTGAAATGAAATTAAAAAGTATGAAATAAAGTTTCTATATTACCATTAACGAAACATTTTAACAAAATATTTAAATTGATATATATGTGAAATATACTTTCGTTTTGTAAAGGATGGACACAAATCATTGTAAAAAAAATTTCAACGGGATTGTGAGCAGGAAAAATGTAATAATCTTATCAAATTGTTTCATCGTTTATCAAAATAAGTAAAAAGATCAAATTTTACTTATTAAAAATTAGCTCAAATTTATTATTATTTATTTTGGTCCTGGTACCCTTTATTGTAAATCTATTTTCTAGCCAATATAAAAAAAGCCACAAGGTAATATTTTTTGTTTAAATGAGAAATCAATATGATTATAATGGCAAATTATACACTGAAAATAAATTACTTTTTTCGAGTATTAAATGTACCTTTCTTTATTATTGTAATATAGTAATATATATATATTCATTAAAATAAAGGTGTTATTTAAATTTCCCTAAAATATTAATTTCATATTCAGGCATTTTGTTTGTATTATTTGTTATACTATTGTAATGATTTTTTCAATGATTTATAATATTGAGAAAATTCATTTGGCATTAAATAATGTAATATTTTATTATTTCGAATAACACCAGTTGAAAAAAATCAAATCTTTACATGAACAAATGTAGATTGAATGTAGATTGTATTAATTTCTTTAAATAACTTATTACTCCTCTTTGTAGATAAGGTTTTAACAAATTTTAATTTGTTTATATTTCATTAAAGATATCCATCTCTTCAACATGTTATCAGATTTACCATTGTTAAAATTATCTACGTCTCCCAATCAATTTTTCAAAAATAGTTGTTTTTTTTCTTCTAATGCAGGTAGCAAATAGACCGTGATCTTTCGCCATAAGGGCTGCACCGATGTTACTCACTTTACATTACACAGGGGACGCGTGTAACTTGATGGTAAGCCACGGACGCGGAGTAACAATATCCTCGCAGCGCTCTACGATCCTATTAGGACCGGGACCTACGGTTTAAAGTGGATTCCGAACCACTACAAAAACCCTTTAGCAAATCCGGGATTTGAACCCGATGCCTGTGGTACCGAAAGCCAGATCACTAGCCATTCGGCCATCAGGCCCCTTGTACATAGTTGTATTTGAGCTATTGTCCTATTTGAATACTTTAGATAAAATTATTTTTAAATTAAGGATTAAAATCTAAATGATCAAATAACTGAGATAATCTTTTCTTATTGTTTTATACAATTGCTGTTATTAGTTGATCCTTATTATTTAATAAACAACTTTCAAGTAAACAGCAAATAGAAGAAAGAATGAAAATAACAAATGCAAACAAATTTTCAAAGCAAAAACTTTTATTATGATAAAAGCATGGAAAATGATGAAAAGCATCAAAATAACTCTATTATATTTTTTTATATAAAATATTTCGCCATTAACATAAGAAAAAAAAAATATTTTAACTGATAATTAAGTATTGGCATTTTTTTCTAGTGGTATCACATAAAGAAAGAAAAAGCAGTCTTCTATCATTATTATATGAACTATTCTGTAAAATACAAAGTATGAAAAAAGAATACATTGATTTTGCTTCTCAGAAAATGTGCAACGAGACACTAAGAAATATAATATTGAGTGGCGTATCCTAATACTGGATTATATTGTCAATTTCCTGTATTTTTCTAGTGAAACAGACTCAGGAGACTCATTATCTGAAATAACATTCCTTAATAATTATTTTAAATCAGATATCTGCTTCGTTTTGTTTTTCACATTAATATCATTTTCTAAATCCTACTCGTTATAATCGTTATTTGTAGATAAATCAAACAAAAGTTTTAATTCTCAAATTTTAGGAGTCTTATTATTATAATATATTCTTTAAATTACTCACTTTACATACGTTATAAAGAATGATGGATTTTTTTTGTTTAATGATTTTATTAACTCAGTTAAACTTTTTTCTGAACAATTTATTAAATGTTTTCTTTTGTTTATAAATTTGATTTTTTTGCAATATTTTTAAACAGTCCTTGAAAAGTGGAAGTTATTAGAAAAAGCAAAATTTTACCATTGGTGTGGATATTTTAATTTTTTTAACAACGTAAACTAAATATATCAAATTTTCCCATGCATTTTGTGCAAAAAATATTACAATTATGAAGATTTATTATTTATCATAATAATGATTTTATATTCTGCATAAATATGCAATGCACTACATAAATAGTTTCATGTGTTTATTATTATTATTAAAAATATTGAGCAATTTTTTATAAAAAAATTGTGAAAAAAAAAACTGGACAGAAAGTAATGAAAGGTAAGAAAATGTATTACAGTTTTAAGAAATACATTCGTATGAATTAATTACTGATTTTTACGTATTTTACTAAACACATCACCATGGAAAATTGTTTGACATAATACTTAACTTTACTCCACATCTCATTCCGGTATTCACTGCTATGCAATCCCGTTCAGGTAAAAAAATGAGAGAGGAAAAATAATAACAAAATAAAATAGAAAAACTTTCAATTACAGAATTACAGGAGTACAACAAATACAGTAAAAAATTATATAACTAAAAAATATGTAATTATTATAAGCATAAGAGAAAATGAAAAGTACATAATACACAAGGAAAATACTTCATTAAGTGAACTAAAATGGATGAAACAGAAAATGATTTGCTTACCTTTGAAGGAGATTAAACAAAAATAGCACGGGGCATTTATGTATTTGAAATATGTCATTCAATTCAATGTTAATCAAAACAAAACTAAACTACAAATGTTTCCTCAAAAATAAAATTACTATTACAAAAACATCAATAGCAATTGGTTAGTTTTGTTTTCGAATATTATAAAAAGTAATATTAGCATAAAGTAATTATAAAATAAATTGGTAATTTTAAATAACAAAAATAACACGGGGCATTTATGTATTTGAAATAAGTCATTCAATTCAATGTTAATCAAAACAAAACAAAATTCAAAATGCTTTCTCAAAAATAAAATTATAATTACAAAAACATCATATCATATAATGCATAATTATATATTATAATATATAATAATAAATAAAAAGTGAACAAAATTAAATTATATGAAATAAATGTAATCTGTAGTTTAATATTTTAGCATATTTTCTTCAATTTAATCCTTTTTAAAAATGTACGACAAATTATTTTTAAGACCAGTTATTTCTTTCCTCTTCATATAAATTCAAATCAGTAAAATCTCATTAAATTAAATTAATTACTTCTAACTTGTTTTCGTTTCACTTTTATCGCATCATTTTTTATTCATTATATTATTAAAATAATAAAATTTTCAATTGAAAATTAGAAAAATATATTTGAATAATCAATTTATTCGTTTATTCATTTTTAATTAACGTAATCATTCAATATTCATATTTAGATATATACTACATTAGCAAGACGTATTTGAATATTCAACTAAAAAAGGTCAAACAACTTAAACATGAAATCTCCCATAATTTGTTATTAAAAAATTTAATATTTAAATCTACTCCAAATAAAAAAAATGGGAAGATAGTATAAAATTAAAATCAACGAAAAAGATGAGTAATTTTAGAAAATCAATGATAGTTACAGGCTGCAGAAATATTTTTATTTTGTATAAGTCAGCTCGTACTTCATTTGGATACTTAAAGAAAATTTAAAATCATGCTAAATATTGTGCCCTAAATTGAATGTTTGATATTAATAATTCAAAGAAAATATTTAATTACCCAAAAAAATGATTTACAGACATTTCAAAGTTATTCTTACAACTTTTATTTTAAGAATGCATCAATATAAGAATCACATCTGTCAAAATTGTTAAAACCTTTCCTGATATTACACTGAATTTAAACCAGAATAGATGCAATATTTTTGCAATACAATTAACAATTTCAAATGAACTCAATTCATTATTAATTACCAAACAAATTAAAGCCACTTATATTACATTTACTATACTATGACAGATAGATATTTCTGTTTATATAAAATAGTGCAATAAATTTCAAGACACTAAACTTTAATTTAAAAAGTAGGAAAATTGTGTTGAAAGACCCAATGAGTGTAAATGACAGAAATATATTTTTTAAATATGAAAGGATTATAAAACAACATATAACAGCAAGTAAAAATATAAAAGAAAAAATTATGTCATAGGAAATACTCATTAATTAATCAAATATTTTTATTTTTACTATGCAGTAATTAAATGATCCAAAGTTGTATAGCTCTGATTATCTCAAATACCTTGCTACCAAAGCATAACTAATGTATTTTATAAGAAATTTTTATCAATGTGCCTCATGAATTTTAGTAGCCTCTTTTTTAATTAACGTAATCATTATTTTTTTATTATTTCAATAATTACACATAAATTAGAGTTGATCATACTTACGCTTAATTTATCGTTAAAAAAATTCAACAGTTTTTAAAAAATTAATAACTATCCAAAATAACTATACGGGTTTAAAAAATATGTTTTTCGCACCTATTTAATTTCAAATAGCATATTATTCAACATAACCAAAAGTTATATGCAAAAATTCTACCACCGCTATTTCCCAAATAAAAAAAATATATTTCTTATATTTTTATAAATAAATATTACTGAATAATCATTAAAATATTTTTAAAAGATTAAATAACTTTTATCGACGTTTTATTTTTCATTTTCAATACATTTTAGTGTCTGTTATATCTTATTTATTATTTTAATCTGAACACTTTGCTTTTTACTTAATAAAGAAGCGTGGTATTTGATAAGTTGAAATATAATTTTTTATTTTACATTTTTTTTTGTATTATTAATGTTAATGAAACAAGAATTTTAACAATAAGAGAAGATTAAAATGTATAAAGATAAAAAAAAAATTAATTAATTCTCTTATAAAATTTTCGGTTTTGTTCTTTTTTAACTTGTTACCATTTCATTGCTAGAAAATTAATAATCTTTAATGTTTTTCTTAGTAATTAAAAGCAATTAATAATACTGCCGACAGCGCTATTTATAGAAACTGCAAATTAGTAGTAAAAATTGTATCCAAGTTTAAATATTTATCTTTCTTATGAACATTGTTTACACCGACCATAAGAAATTCAATATTTATTTTTTAAATTAGGTTTTGAAAATTAATTAAAATCATATTAAAACATCAAAGAAACATGGTTATTCTAACAATCTATAATTAATCTAAAGATAATTAAGTTGAAATATAACATTTATTTGTTAAATTTAGAAAGCAAAATTTTAATAAATAATTAAATATTGACTTATCAATGTTCATGCCCCACATTTTATGTTGATCTAAGCATTTTTAAAATCATTACTTATGCAATTAATACTTAATATTTAATTTGTGTTTTTATATGGTTAAACATACACATTACTATAATGTAAAACTAAGAATGCTGTCAAATTTCATATAATTTGTTATTCTTTCGATATGTTTTTTGGATTTAAAAATGTTTTGAATAATAAGCCATAATAAAATGTCAATAAAAATGTAATTATGAAATTTTATATATATATATATATATATATTAGCAAAGGTGTAAATATTGAAATTATTTCATATATTTTTCATTATCGCAAACATATTTTAATATAATAAAGATTAAATATTAATTTTATAATTTTATATTAATATTATATTAAAACAAAACTTTTTCATTTTCGTTAATTTCAAACAAAGTGAACCTTTAGATGTTGATTTTAAATATAAATATTTTCTATTTTTCATATACTATTTAGTTCAGTAGTTTCTCAAGTAAAAATAGTAAAATTGTAATTATAAAGTAATTTACATTTAAAATATTTATACAGTGTTGTAATTTACTGTTTTACTGTTCAATGTTTGTAATATATTGTTTTTATCTTTTCGTATACATTTTATTGGCTTTAAAGAGGATAATTGCTATAATATACGTATACTTATAAATTTAGTAAAATAACAAAAAAAATAATTCCTTTGAAGAAGTTTTAATATTATAATAAATAGCAATATTCTGGACTTCAATTTCACCAGTTCTCGACAAAATTTTTTATTTTTAATACCCACATCCTATAAGCTTTTAAATGATATGATAACATAAAGCTAACTTTACAATAGAAGATATTAAAACTTTTTTTCTTTCTAATGCAGCTGGCAAACACTGAGACAGCTTGGTCTTGTATGCCTTAAGGCAAGCGCTGCACAAACAGGGGGCGCGTGTAACTTGAAGATAAGCCACGGACGCCGAGTCAAAATGCCCCCGCAACCCTCTACGATCCTATTAGACCGGGACCTACAGTATAAAGTGGATTCCGAACCACTACGAGCATCCATGGCACCACCGGGACTCGAACCCGAAACATGTGGTACCGAGAGAGCTACCCACTCGGTCATTCAGGCCCAAGATATTAAAACTTGGAACAAATATCGTAGTAAATAATTTAATTCACTATCACTGTACTATCACTATCACTTTCGTAGAATTCTAAAGTTTTTTTGTTTTTTTTAAAGGCAAAAAAAGTATACAAATTTATTTTAACGGCATAAATAAAGTCGTAAATATTTATCGTTTTTTTAATAAAAAAAATTCCTTTTAGTTAAAATGTGTCAGGTTGGTTTGATTTGTCGCTCTACTTTTTTTTGCACTCATACCTAATCATACCTAGACATACAGTTTAATGTGGATTCCGAACTACTAACAAACAAGCCAGAATTCTAACCTGATGCCTGTACTACCAAAGGCAGAGCGTTCATCAGTTGGCCATCGGACAGCTGAAATGCGTCAGAGAATGTCTGCTGTTTACATTTATTTTATTTTTATTACTTTGAAGGCTTTGACAACAATTTATTTGGTCGTCACACTTCATTTGCAGTTGAAGGCATAAACGAAAAATATGTTAATACAATTTACAATGCAAAAAAGACCTTTGTAGCTGAGCTGAATTTTGAATTCCTACGCTATAAGACACTCTAAACAAATGCAAATGTAATACTTTTGTGACTTAAAAAAATTACATCTCAAAATGCTATCTAACTTACATATGTTTCTTTAGATATTATTATATACTCGCAGAGTTAAAATTTAACTTTAAAAATAATATAAATAAAAACAAGTGGGTTATTTTTGGTAATCAATCTTTTGATTTCTTGAAAAATATTTAACTATTTTTCTTTACGAAACGCCACTTGAAATATAGTTCTGTTATATCACTTAGAAAATACTTTTGAAACAGCAATAATAATAACTGTTCAATTACAGAAAATAATGACAATCTATGATATTCGCTATGAAAACAAAAGCACATATTGCAGAGCAAATAATCTTAAAATTTATCATACTTTGTAGTAAAATTAAATTTATCCAATTGTACAGTAAAATTAAAATTTATCCTATTGTATAGTAAAATTAAAGTTATCATACTGCATTATCATTTGCAAATTTAGATGTTTTTTAAAATTGTAATATTATAGTTGTATTTTCGAAAAACAACACTTAAAAGTTAAAATAGTTTTATACATTAAATAAAAGGTTAATTAAGTATTTGGTATCTAAAGATAGTGTAGCCTTTCAATTAACTTCCTTCTGAAGTATTCACTTAAAAAAGAGTTAAAAGTTGTTTAAACATTAGTTAAACCGACACAGAAGTATAAAAAGAAAAGAACTTGATTCACCAAACAGAACTGAAGCGTTAGAATCCACAGCCAGAAATGGCAAGCGTTTTTGCACAATCCAGCTACACAGTGATTAACCCAGGTACCCAGACACCAATGATTTTCGCACCAAATAAGATAGTGGGGGAAGACCTTGTATGAAAAAAAGTCTATTACCTCTCTTTATCGTTCTTTCTCAGTGGCATTCTTTTCTTCTCTGTCTTCAATGATGTTGATGGATGGTTCTCATAAAGAGAGATAGGGGACCGCAGAAAGGAAGCCATCCTTCAACCGGGGAACAGCAGATTCGTCCGATCTATTGAGATTTCTCGGACATGGAACACGCAATACACATTTTTCAGCACCAGGGAGCGAGAGCTATTTGAAAAAAAAAAGCAAAGTAAGTTACTTAGGTTCCAACGATCGTACCATATATGCCCAGGACGAACTTACACGCACGGGGTAGTTGAAAATGATGATGGTTTAAAAAGGAAATAAACGGAATGCAACCTATTTATAATTTTTGTCATATAGACATAGATGCTTATAAATAATTTTAAGTTATAACAGTAAAACCGTTATTTTGCATTGGCATTTTAAAAAATAAATCATTTGTTTTCATTTTATAATGCTTGCAGTTTTTATGTTTTACAGTAATCCCTTGATATATAGTATATTTTGGAGTTAAAGAAGTGATATTATTAACGACTATATTTAAACAATGGGAATTTTTCTTTAAAAGAAATCACATTATAACGAGATTTTTATTGAAAATTTTAGATCAATATTTTAAAACAAATTAAATTGCGTTATCATAAAAACAGAATTATAAAAAAATATTTTTAATAATTCGCTTAATTCCTTTTAAGTATTTAGGATCATGAATGCCAAAATAAATAAATCAAAACAATAATGCACATGCTCAGACATTTAAAAAAACATAAATAGAAATATTAAAATAAAAAATATGTTATATGTTCTCACGCATCTAAAAACACATAAAAAATGTTTTAAAAAAATTTATAATAGCACTTACATTTAAAAATACATAAAAAAAAAATCTTAAAATAAAAAATGTGTTATACTTGTTCTTGCCTTTAAAAATAGATAAGAAAATGTTTTTTTAAAAAATTTATACTAGCACTTACATTTAAAAATACACAAACAAAAATGATAAAAGGAAAAATATGTTGTTCTTGTTCATGCATTTAAAAATACATAAATATAAATGTTAAAATAAAAAAATTATAACACTACAAACATTATAAATATATAAATAGAAATATTAAAATTAAAAATTATATATATACCAATACATTAACAGAAAGAAGCATCTATAAATCAAACATAAGTTTAAAAAATTGAGCTTATTTTTTCATTTATAACCTTAAATATAATAAATATTACGTATTCATCCAAGTTGCATCTTTCAAGAAAAAGCTCGCAGAAAATCTATTTAATATTTGATGAATGCAGATCATTAAAAACTCATTAGTCCTCAAATGGAGAATATTTTAAATAATTTTTTGTTCAAAATTTTAAAATGTGCGTAATTACCTGCCATTACTTAATGAGTGTAATTTTTAAATCTTAATTATACTGTCAAAAAAAATCTTATTTGATTTTATAAGCTTACTATTATTAACGATAACAAACTTAAGCTTACTATTATTAACCGAATCCTAAGTAATAGTGAATCTACTGCATATGTACTGTTCTAGTGTGGACTGTTATCAAGCTTACTATTATTAAGTAACAAACTAATACATTTATTATTTTTGGGGATTTTCATGTTAAAAAAAAGTTTTCTACATTTAACGAATATTTAATCCCGTAAATATGAAACAATTTCTTTTTATTACATATTTTTAAGCATATAATTGTCATAGGTTAAAATTTTTTTATATAAAAATATATGAAATGCTTAATTTACAACATGGGACCAGAGAAGCTCGGTGAATAGTTTATTGGGTTTCAGATTAAACATATGTTGAAACTGATTGAAAGAATTACCTTTGAAATGATAATAAATCGAAAATTTTTGTGTTTATGACATGGTCAAAGTAGATTAATCTGTAAGCCGGAAATTCCTGCCATTGATTTCTAGGAAGATAATCAAAACTCTGAGATCCATCTTTAGAAGTGTTTCTTTTAAATTGAAGTGATAAAATAAACATGCAATGAAGAATCCTCAACCAGTTTTGCCAGAAGCCAGTTTTGTCTGCTTTGTACATCAATCATGTACAATCTTTATAGACTGTGTGTTCCGAGTACAGTTTTTTTTATTTATTTTATAAAAGTCTTAAACAACAATTGGAATATTTTTGTGATTTCTGAAAATAATCTGTTTTTGCTTTTGTTTTTGATGGTGGATGTCGTTTATTAAACCCTTGGTACCATTTATTCCCTGAGACGCCATTTTGAAATCTAAAGATCGTTGGCATCAATGAATTTTTGAACAAGCATTTTCAGTTCTGGCTTATCAGAAGAGAAAACTATTTGAGATCTAGCAATAAAGCACTTAGTTAGAACATTATCTATCTCCTTAAGCAATTCAATACGTTGACCCTCATTCTACTTATATTGTACTTTCATCCTTTAATTCTATGCTTATTACCAATATTGTAATACGTAAGCCTGTTAAACTTATCTGTATACTTAATTTATATGTACAATATCCCTGATAGCTTCCTCCAAGTCATCTAGACTGTATTTATTTATTTCTTACGTGACATTCTACAATCCTTCACAAATCAAAATAGTATAAAATCAGAAGGCAAATTATATTTGCAACACTTCACTGTTAAAAATAATCAAAAAAAATTTCTGTGGGCACAAATCAATTATATTCTGTCAAAGAAATCACTCAATAAAGAATAATAATCTTCCGGAAATTATAGAAATAAATTAGTAACAAAGCATGGTAAAGCGCGGTATTGCCAGCATTGTATTTCTAGTGTTTAGTTTGTACAGACTTCAGGTTTCGTTTAGACTCCATTTGGTTACAGATGATACTTGTTTACTGAATACTTGCAAATAGACTTAACTCTTGAAATCTTTCTAATTTTACTACTTAAATGTACTTAATACAATACTTAAAATATATTATTACTTAAATATCTCATTAAAGTACTTAAATATCTCATTAAAGTACTTAAATATCTTATTAAAGTACTTAAATATCTCATTAAAGTACTTAAATATCTTATTAAAGTACTTAAAATATCTTATTAATAAAAACAATGTCATTAGATTTGTTTGTATAATTATAGATCTATATTCCCTTAAATGAATAAAAAAATTTTAGGACAAAATTTATTTTAATAAGATAATATTCCTTTAGTTAGAAATTACATGAACACAATCTGAAATCAGGAAATTCAAACTTGTTGTCCAATGGTAACACTGGCAGTCATAATGTGCAAGAAAAAAAAAATGTGAATTCAATGGTGACATGTATTATGATTATTATTTACCGAAGCAAGGAGATTCAATGAATTTGGTGACAACGCGTTTAAGTTCGCGTAAAATTAACCCTTTTTTACCACATCTCTACAGTAGTAGTAGTAGTAGTAGTTGCCAAAGTAGCTGCTAGAACAGCCTGATTTCTAAAGGGCAGGCTACCGATCACGCACAAAATTATTTTCTATAAGTTGGTCCTACGACCGATTCTGTTGTATAGTTGTCCTAAGTATAGGGGTTTAAACCGTAATGTAAAATCTTCGAAACCTTAAAAACAGACACGTAGCCAATACTGTTAATGCACCTTGGTTTGTTCTTTGGAAGTTAATTAGCAGAAATTTTGAATTCAATCCTATCATGGATTACATTTAAAAATTTCCAAACATTCTCATCCCAAATTAATAACGAAGCTGTACAAAATGTACTTTTTATCGTCCTGGATTTACAACGAAAATCAAACTGTTTGCTGCTTCGAGTGAGTCTGAAGTCGTTTCGATTAGCACTAAATATATTTCTAGTCGTCAATAGACAGATCCTGGAATTCAACTTAAAACGAAGGTCCCCAAACGTACTATATAATAAAATGGAAAAAGAAATATAAATTTATTATTTATAAGTACATAGCCGTATTTTTTTCTTAACAGCGCTGTGAGAGTTCGTGTTTAATAATCTTAATAGGATGACCATGTGTTAGGTTTTTGGATTTTTTTCCCGTATGATATTACTTTTTCCAATAATTTGAGACAGTTATCATTGAAAGTTTTTCTTATTGGCATTAATTAGATTATATTGTAAAACACGAGGCTCCATATGTAAAATAAATAAAATATAAAGTAAAGACAAATACTAATCAATAATTGCTTTTTTTCTTTATGATCCCATAAATAAATTGCAAATCCTTTATTAGTTAATTTAATATTTTTATAACTTGCAAAGGACAAAAAGATAAGAATTTAGAACCATAATGCATCACAAATTATAAATTGGAATGGTTTCTTTAAGTATTTATTATTCATAATTAAAGAAGACATTTTATTTCAAAAGTACTCTATTTTAAAAACTATTTTTTTTTTCATAATATCTAAAAAGGATATTGTTGTGAAATGATGTCAGTGACCTCAAAAACAATTCATGAGGAGAAAATAAAAATTGCTTAATGAAAGGAGTGAACATCTTATCACATCATGTCGTGCGATATAGGAAATGCCATATGTCATATCACGCGCAGTATATGACATGATGTTATATCTCGTGCGATATGTTATGTGAACTGAGGTGATATGAGGTGAAATGAAATGACCAAACATTGACTGAAGTGAAGTAATAAAAATGTGATGCGTTATGCAATTACACATGTAATGTGATGTGATGGGTAGTGATGTGAATTAAGCAATAATGATATGACGTGGCATGATGTTAATAAATAAACTAACCTACATTTTGATTAAGAACAAAAATATGGGGGATTTCACGTCGTTTCTAGCTAATACCAATAAATTGAAGGCTTTGAAATATAATATAACAGGTGGGCTGAAAAGTTCAAAATTTCATGAATTGGGCTTTGCTCCCGCATCCACCGTATTCTCCAGATCTGGCCCCCAGCGACTTTTTCCTGTTCTCAGACCTCAAGAGGATGCTCGCTGGACAGAAATTTCGTGCCGATGAAAAGGTTATCGCCGAAACTGAAGCCTATTCTGAAACTAAAGACAAATTGTACTATAAAAATGGTATCGAAAAATTGTATGACCGCTATAATCGTTGTATAGCCCTCGAAGGCAACTATATTGAATAATAAAAACAAATTCTGTCAAAAAAAAAAGAATTTTTCTATGCTAGCCTACGAACTTTTCAGCCCACCTGGATGACCAGAAAGCATTGAATTTGACCGATCCCCTTTCAATAGAAGGGGTAACTGTCCAATAAATTAAATTTCGTAAGCAGGTTTCATGTTTTTAGCATTTTATCTCTTAAAATTAAAGAACACTGTAAAAAGACATAACTTAAAAGCGTTGTACGTTTAAGAAAAACATCAGTGTTGTTGAAATATTCCGCAGAAAAAAATACAAGAACTGATGGCTCGTACGGCTTGTGACCATTTTGGAACAACTCAAAAAAGGGAATCAGTTATGCGGAAATGTTAAATCGAGCAAAAAAAAGAAGCTCTGATATTGTTGAAAGAACTAGAGCTGGATCCGATTATTTCAATGAGGCATAAGCATAATTTACCTCACTCTGAAAGTTGAATTTAAGAATTTTTTTCTTTTTAATGCTGCATATTATTCATTTTTTGTTTACTTAAAAAGGAAAAAAAATACCAGAAAGGTTTTTTTTCTTTTTAAAATGTATTTTAACTTTAGTGGATGATTAAAAATGTATTTTATTAACGATTGAAAATTTGAACAAGATATATATAGGGAGAGTGCGAAAAACACCAGAACGATATTTTTTTTCCTTTAACAAATTCTGCATTCTTTAAATATACGTTATAAGGTATTATCAAGTACATATTTACTATTTAAAGGGGAAAATATATCTGGTGTATTTATGAAATCTGTAGGAGAATTATGAAAATATATATTTTAATTAAACTTGAACTTTTACCTGTATTTTACCATTAACAAAATCTCAGAAGGAATATAATTTTTACAGTATTTTTTTTTTTAATTTTGAACAACGAATACTTAGTGAAGCATGATTTATTAATTGAAATGTGTTTATTAATACTTTTTGAGTAATGTTGAAATTTTTTAAAGCCTGCATTCAATAAATGCATTGCTGTCGAAAACTGTTCGTGACTGGCGTGAAAATCTGTTTGCTGCCGAAATTCAGATTCCACTCAATATAGTTAAATCAAATATTCAAAAATTAGCAATTGAAAAACATAAGTTTTGACATTTTTGTTTGAAAATTTTAATTACTTCGGTATTCAGAAGAGAAAAGAAAATAATTTATGTAAAAACAAGCACTCATATAGATAATTATTTTCTCTGCAGACCACGTAAATCTCATTAACGGATTGAAGGTTAAGTAGTTTTTGGTAAAAAGAGAAAGAGTCACTGGGAAGTAATTTCCTCGAACTTACGTAAGTCGACGGGAATATAAGCTCAGAACAGCGCGAACGTCTATATATCATGAAGGCCTCTGTAATACTCTAAATTATATATACATAAACAGTGAATAGTCAAATAATTGGATACATTTATGTTTAGTTCATAAGAAATATTGTAATAAAATAATAATATGTAGGAAGTAGGTGTCATTTAAATTTTATGCTAAACTAACTACTACTCTAACTAACTTCTAACTAACTACATCTCTTTCTCAATATGTGCTAGATTTAAAGAAAATGTTTAATGAATTGTATTAACTTGAAGCAAAAAACCTACTTCCTACTTAAAGAAAAAGTTTAAAATGGAAGAAAATCTAAAAAAATTTATTTAATAATTTATTTAAAATTTAATTAAAAAAATTTATTTTACCAAATTATATCTGACCAGCAAAATGTTACGAAAACCATGTCAGTAAAAAACGAGAATTTTTCTAATATATGAAATTTCTAAAATCTACGTTGTGTAACGGTACATTATATTTTACAGATATAATTTGGTAAAATAAAAGAATTCGTTCATAAAGGTTTCAACTTGTACTTGTATTTATACAAATAATTCAAAGATAAACAAAATAAATTTGAAATATTTCTTAAGAAAAACGACTATTCTTTGTATAAATTATCAATTATCATGCTAGATGAAGTATATTCTTTTCTTGCAATTTCTTTCTCTGCCCCATACTGAAAAAGCAATTTGAAAAACGCATTACAAAAAACAGAAAAGATAATAAAGAGATTGCGTAATCTTGTGCTATATAATGTATCGCCAGTTTAAACCTTTTTACGTATCATCAGTTTAAACGTTTTACCTTTTAAATCTTAAATTAACTACTTCTTTGACTATATGTGCAAGATTTAAAGAAAATATTTAATAAAATGTATTAATATAAAGAACCAAACCTTTTTCCCAATTAAAGAAACAAAATTTAAAATGGAAGAAATTATTTGTATTTACGAGAGAAACGAAATGTTGCGAAAACCATGACAGTTCAAAATAAGAACATTTCTAATCCATGAAATTTTTTGAAAGCTATGTTATGTAAGGCACATTACATTTTTATAATTTAGTTTATATATAGTTATAGTTCGGTAAAATAATACCATTGCTTCATAAATGTTTTGACTAGTACTTGCATCTATACAAATAATTCAAAAATAAAGAAAATAAATCTGAAACATGGTTTAAAAAACGACTAATCATTATGAAAAATTACCAATTGTCATGCTAGATCAAATATCATTTTTTTTTGTAATTAGGTAAGCTTCATCTACCCCATGCTGAAAGAATGATTTTAAAAACGCATAGCAGAAACTTTAAAAGAGGATAGATGGTGTAATGATGTGATATATAATGTCGTATCATCGGTCTTAAATGGGTTAAGTAGAAAACTAAACTGAAGAAGATTTCTACATATTTTAGATTTATTTTCGGAATAAATTTATTTTTGAGATCAATAGATAATTTCTTAAAGAAAAAAAGCATCATCCCCCTAGAATAGTATTTTAAGAGCTCAGAAAATTAATTACAATACTTAAATAAATATTACAAAATGCAAATACGTTTTTTTTATAATACTCAAAAGAAAAATTACCAAAGATCAAAATGTATTTTCGTATAATAACAATAGCATATAATTTAATTATTATACATATATTTCTGTCTATAAATCGGCCAGAAGGCAGACGGTCTCAGCACACTATGGGGATGTTGCGCCACTGATGATGATGATATATATATTTAATTACTGCACATTAATTATCACACATAATTACTATATTTCGTATAATTAAGGTACATTTTCAGAAAAGGTAAGAAGATATATTTTAAATTATTTTATACATAGGTGGTTTCCTATATTTTCAAAAAATAAAATATTGCGATGGTTTAAAGTGAAGTATAATTGTACCTCATAATTTATCCATAGTGTATTTTTTTATAGTATAAAGGAAGTACAGTACAGGAATACAGTATTGTAAATATCCTATTTCAGGCACTAATTATTATTCTTATTTGATGCAATATACATATTTAATCAAAATACAACTATTAGTTCCATATATTTTTGTTGATTTACTATTATTTTCCCTGCAGTTTCAATAACTTTTAATAATATTTTATTGCCTTCAACGGTAAATTTGTAAGTTTAACAAATACCATTTTATTGCTAACAATCAGAGGAAAATAATAATTTATAAATATTAAATAAATGAAGAAAATTGATCTACTCAATATGTACATTTTGACTGTAATATTGGAATTAAAGTTTCACTAGACCATTGGAGGCATAATATTATCTTTAAATATACAAGATAATTTTAAATCATTGCAGCATCGAATGATAAATACAAAATATTCACAATTGGTTTAAAAACATAGTACTTCAGTACATAGTACATAGTATGTACTATGTACTATGTACTATGTACTTATGTATGTACTATGTACTTAAGTACATAGTACTTATTACTTTAATCTTACTTCAGTAGAGTCTTACATAGTATCAATTTTCATGAAAGTTATTTTTGAAATGAAGGCCACTTATTAATTTTTTAAATAAAATGTAAGATCAAGAAATCACTTGTAATCAAGAAATGTAAATGTAATCAAGAAAATCACTTCTGCATTTATTTCTTATAGGTTAACCATATATTCATAATTCTAAACAATAATGTTTCACTTTTAAATTATTTACTGTTTAAAAATTTAACTTTTTGAACTATTGTAATGTGATTATGAAAGCAATGGAAAAAAATGTATAACACAATATGTATAACGATATGTGTAACTCAATGTATAACACAATTTATTACACAATGTGTAATACAAAGTACAACACATTTTATTTTACATACACATTATATATTCAAATATTTTACACATTTCTTCATTCAATGAAGGACAACTTAACAAACGATATTTGTCCATCTCAGAGTTCTGGTTGCACAAAGGATTTTTATATATATCAATGCTGTGTAGATGTTTAGCAAGACAATCATGTCCAGTCTCCAGGCAGAAAGCCAACCAGCGATGGATCTACGTGAGTCTCGAATTTTACAAATCGAATACCTCCACTTCTTTTTGTCAGTTCCTTCTAATAATTTGATGTGATAATTTTTCTCCAAAAGATTTTTAATAATTCTTTTAATTAATGAAAATGGTACTTTATCATTATTTGACTGTGAAATATCAGTTCCCTTTTTAACTAATTGATGAGGCCATTCATTTTCAACAATTATTACGTGAGATGGGATCCACTGCAAAACAACAGTTATCACTTTAGAAAATAGCAGGCTTGGATGGCTAACAGGGAGCCTGAAAAGTAACTATGTTCTTGAGCTGAACTATTTACAACTAATTTATATGTATATATATATATAATATACATATATATATTTATATATATATATATATATATTTATATATATATATATATATATATATATATATATATATATATATATATATATATATATATATATATATATATATATATATATATATATATATTTATATATATATATATATATATATATATATATATATATTTATATATATATATATAGATTTATATATATATATATATATATATATATATATATATATATAAACCTGGACTAAACCTGGACTCGTCGGAAAACATCACACAAGACCACTGTTGCGGTGTCCACAACGCATGCTCTCTACTCCAGGTTAATCGCAGACGACAGTGAGTTGCTGTAAGTGGAACACATCTGACAGGCCTACGAGCATATAGACCAATGTGACCTAAGCGTCTGTACACGGTCTGCCTTGAAACTGTCGTAACGGTAACTGAAGAGAGCTGACGAGACAGGTCTTATGCTGTGCTCCGTCTATTTCTTTTGGCAGTAACTGCTAAATACCAGTCCTCATTCGGCTTTGTAACTCGGGGGCGACCTGTGCTATAACATCTATTCACATTACCATCATCTTGGAATCGTTGCCAAAGCCTGGAGATGACACTCTGGGCGATTCCAAGTTCCTCGGATACATCCAGCTGGGTACGTCCACATTGCAGTCGATAATTCTACCACGTAAAAAATCATCCAAATGCTTCTTTTGTGTCATAACTATGCGGTTATTGCACTGAAAGGCTTTTAAAGCGCTTGTGAACAATTTTACTTCTTTGCCACCATTCCTTATATACCCCTTTCTTACACTCTCGTCATTGTGACGTACTATCTGCGCCGTCTGGTGGTTTCCTGTAATTTGCATATTCTTTTTCAAGATGTGTGTGATAATTCTACAGGTGAAATTTTTATTTTAGAGTTCAATTTCTGTGTGATTCTGAATTATCCTTAATTTATGGACAGGAGTGTAATATACACATTCCATCAATATTGAATTAAACTCTTATTTAAAGTCTATATTATTTGACAGAAAAAATTAACAGAAAATGAAAAAATGTGAATATTAATATTAATTTAATTTTTTTAATTAAAAGGGCATTTATTTCTAAGAATTCAAACTACAAACTTTGATAAGAATTTATTGTTCTTTAAATGACCGAGAAATAGCTTTAAGGAATTTACAGGCAAAAAAAAAAAAAAAAAAAAAAAACTGAAAACTAGGTAAGTCTTCGAAAATAATAACCGTTAATCTTTTGTTCCAGACTTTTTTCGTGAAATATTTAATTGAGTATTAAATTGCATTCAATTCACTGGGGCGCCATTAAAAGTCTGGAACGAAAATCTCATTTCAAATCAATTAAGCCATTCTCAGAAGTTAAATGTTTAAGAACTAATCTTCTTCAAATATCATGTGTATTCAAATCACAATTTATTTCTCCGAAATATTCAGTGCTAATCTTTTTTTAAATATAATAATGGAATTGATTTAATTTTTCAAAAAAATAAATAAATAAAAGCAAATGCAAATTAAAAAATGCCATTTAAATGCAAATTAAAAGTCTGCTTTTTAATTTTAAATATTCTTTGCAATGACCTTTAATTAATAGAATGATGTCTTCGTGTTTTTAAAATTTGTTCATTAAAATATATTTTTTTCTTTTGTTGTGTATGAGGATTAGCTTTTCTCAAAAGCGTTTTTCAATCAATTCTTTTCCCTTCAATTAATTATTTATTAATTTTAAATGAAAAAACTCAGCAATTCACTATTTTTCAAATGCGTTTTCAAATTAAATTTTTTATTATTGAATTGAAAATTATATCTTAATTTAATATTGAATAAATTATTCTGAAATGGAATAAAAATAATGATTAATAAAATTTCGCATAAATTTAGTTCAACTTCAGAAGTTTTTAATTAATAATCTTGTTATTTCTTAGTAATATAAAAAATTAAACTTATTACTTATAAAATCTGATTCGCAATTAAAACTGCATTTTCGCATTTAACAGTATATTCGCATTTAAAACTGAATTTTTATCGCATATCATGTATCAGTATTTTAATGAAGAATTTATTAGGTTTCTAGAGAAATAAAAATATTCAAGGTATTGTGCAAGATTTTAAGGAATTTAAAAGATACTCGAAGTACTTTTTAGGTACTTAAATATATTTTTAATATCTATCTTTTAATTGTTCTTTTAAAAAAACCCGTATACACTAAATGAAAATTACACTTATTTATCAAATTACATTATTTTATCATACTTTAAATTATATGAAAAATTATCTTATATATAAAGAATATATATATCGAAAGTATGAACTTCTACATTTTTAATATTTGCAAATATTTTAAAGTTACTTAATTTTAATGAAAAAAATAAATATTTTCAAAAAGTAATCAATTACAGAAGTTAATTGTATATTATTAAAAATTAATAACATATTAATTAAATAATTATATATTATTAAAAAATTGTAATTATATATTATTTAAAAAAGTAATTCTATATTATAAATTGTAAATATTTCAAAAAAAAAAGAAAGAAAGAAAGGCATGGAGCTTATGTCTTTTGAAGAACAAAAGTCTCCAGTATCAAATCAACCACCTTATTAGTGCTGTTTTCGTGAATCTACCTAACAAAAACACGCTAATCAGATTACTGTCTCTTTCGTTTATCAACAAGCTTCATACCACCCTGTTTTAATCATCAGAAAGAAGTGACTTGTCCAGATGTTCGTTATAAGATTAATCAGAACGAATCTGATTTTTCTTGCTCACAAACAACCGATTTTGTATTCAGATAATCAATACATTACATTATTCTGTACATAAGAAATAATTAAAAAATTCTAAATAAATAGTTATAAACGATAATGCAAATTACGATAATCATTAAGATTACAAAAGAATTTTTTTTTTTTTTTTTTTTTTTTTTTTTTTTGCATTTTTATCAATTGCTGAAAGTTTATTTTTTTGGTTCTAATATACACTGAAAAATTATTCTGTTGAAAGTAATTTATTTAATTACTTTAAAACATTAAAAAACATTTGAAAATAACATTTAAAAATCTTAGCATTTCTACCTTTACTTCAAAAAATATTATTTAATTTTTTTTAGTAGCAATATTCTACTTTTGACATTAAATAAGTTTTTGTATAACGAATCTCCAAATTCAGATTATACGAATAATTTCATAAAATAAATAATCATTTATTTCATTTTGTCCAATTAATTAGAATATTTAATAAATAAGTACCAGTAAGTGCTTTATTTTTCATTTCTTTTCATTTGCCTTTTCATTTTAAAAGTACATAAGGCTAACAACGGAAGTTTGTCATGACGATTAATGTATATTAAGATTCAGCAGACTTAACATTAGAAGCTTAACATTAAAAATTAAAGCTGATTACATTGGTTAACCCTTTATTATTCTAAGCAAAGAGAAAATATTTTATAACATGCATCTTAATTACGTTAGTATCATTATCACTCAATCATTTTTCGCTTGCTAAAATTACACAAATTTAATACTAAACAAATCCTTTATAACTATCTCATTTCCACCAAGTTTGGCAAGTAAAACCAAAATGGCCGCTTAGGTTTGTTTACTTTCAAACCACAAGTTAACGAAAACGCGAGAAAATCTCCGTTACTTAAAAATATTTTACATGCTTTTAATAGAACGGAATATTCATCAAGGAAGAACGAACAAAAGTTCCTAAATCCCGTTTGTCAAGAGAAAGGGTCTTAGGATTAGATCTTCAGGGAATATGAAAGTTCTTCTCAGATTAAAGTGTAATTGGTTGGTTAACTCTGTATATTAGCTGCTGGGGATAACGTTTTGACTATAAATAAAGACGAGTATGACATAAAAGTCTTTGGTACATGTATTGCCTATCATTTAAGTGTAGTCTATGTATATTAAGTTGCGATGAATGGTTCTATTTTTCTCATTTGCACTACATGAGTAGTGCCTTATGAAATATAAATATGTAAATAAATACTTATTTCTAACAAATTAATCACTTTTGTAATTATTTATCACCGGAATTGTTTAATTTATTTCACCTTCGATTAAAATGGTATTAAAATGGTAAAGTCTTATGTGCACTTTACGAAATTCTGTACGAGACACTTGGCGTAGTTATGGTGATGGCAATCTTCTTGGCGATGCTTAAACATGTCTAAATGCTTAACATTAATCAAATATTGGAATCCGAGAGTTTGAAAAAATGGTTTGTGAAAATGGTATTAATTCTTGAAACTACGGCAAATGAGCACTATGCGAAATATTGAAACTGCTAAATTCTCTTGGCGATAAACTTGGCGCAGTTTTAGTAATGCTGGCAATCATCTTGGCTCAATTACGGTGTTGTTGGTTATCTTCTTGGAGCACTTATGAGTATGTTGGTAATCTTCTTGGGCCACTTATGGCGATGCTGACAATCTTCTTCGCCATGTTTAAACATATCTAAATGCTTAACATTAAGCAAATATTGGTATTCGGGGGTTTAGTTCAAAATAAAATGATTCAGTGGGCCTTCTACAAAAGGTCCTCCAGTATTGAAAATATCCTTTTGTGCAGCAAATACGCCGCTTTGTCAGCAACTGTTATTTGAATCTGTTGCCACTTGAGTTTTTCATTTTGAAATTAATAATTTTAAAAAAACATTTTGCTTTTGAATTTGTTTTATTCTGTTAAAATGTTCCACATAAAAAATAGTAACTCATTGAGCTCAACTATTTTATAATTGTATTTAATTTAAACTCATATGAAGTTTATATTTAAACTGAGATTTAATAGAAATCAATACTTTTTTATTGCATATGTAAAAAGAATATAACTTATTTAAACATTTTTGAAGATTCCACTTATTTGTTATATAATTAATTCTCTATTGTTGGAATCGTAGTTTACAATTTAAACTTGAGGTATTTTTTGATGATCTATTTAATGGGAAGATGATTATTTTTATCTAATTGATAGTATGAACTTGAATAAGAATGATACATGATTCATAACATAAGAAGAAATTTATTTATGGCAAAACAATTTTGAAATATTATAAAAAATTTTAATAATTACGATGTAAAAATATATTTTTCTTATTCCTCACATTTAAAACAACCACAGCAAAGAAATATTAATATTGATCGTATATAAAATAATGATTTTAAGTTCAACTATAGAATATAACTTTAGTTTATCCTTAAATAAAGTTTCTGATAAAAATATTCTTTATTATCAGTTTAAAATAACTTATCGAACAACTTATTATTATTATAATTAACTTATTATTAATATTATTGAACAATTAAGCTTCAGCTATTTTGATAAATTAATTACAATTTAAAACTAAGTCGACTAGCTTTGAATGACTCACAATAAAAGAAGTTTGGAAAAAAGTAAGCAATGGCATTTTAACATACGATATTTCCGCTATATGGAAACTTCTTTTTTATGAAGTATTAATTTTTAAATATATTTTCTCCACTGCAATATATTTATATATTATATTTAAATATTTTGAACATATTTTCACCAAAAGTTAACATCTGACCAAAATAAATTTACTTTTTAGAGATTGTTGCTCTATTGTAAAAAAATTAAAAATTGCATAAAAATTGTACATCTGTCTAACATACACGTCACATCTGCATTGAATAAAAATGATGTTAAATTAATAACAATCATAAATTTTGTTATTAATAAGAGTATTCTAGTCTAAACTGGAATTGTTTCTATGGATTTTATAATTAAACGCTTCGAAATGAAACTTTCAGGTTGCTGTTATGATTTCTGAGTGATCTGAATAATGCGTAATTTAATAAGAATACTGGGAGCTAATTAACATTCTATATTATATTGAAATCCATAGAGTATCCACAATTTATGCGAGCATAAAGCTTAAATTCAGGCAATAAGAACTGTGGAGCGTAAAATTTATTTAATTGAAATATAATCTAGAAATGGTATGATTTAATATTTTTTTTAGCTTTGCCAAGAAAAAATATTTTTTACCTAAGAGTATTTGATAATTTATAGTCTAATAGGTATTTTTGTTCAAGGCAATTTAAAATAAAAAATAGTAATCGATGCTATGACAATGATGTAGCATAAAAAGATTTTTTTTTAATATATTCAGAATTAGTTTATAAAATATAGTATTATATAAAATTTTCTGTTTTTTTATATTATTATACAAAATATTATCTCAATATTGACTAGATTTCACTCATGAAGCTATCAAAAAACATTTCTGCAAAAATCTTTCTATAATTTTTTTTTATTTATTTATGCAGAAGTTTCTGAATTTTTATGCTGAAGATGTTTTATGTTGGAGATGTTCTGAATAATTTATGAATTTAACTAGAAATTTTAAGGGCCATGCAATAATTAAAATTAAGCAATTAATTAATAGCGAAAACCCTAATTACATGCTCATAACTTTATACCACTTAAATTATTCTGCTTAAATAATCGCATTATGTAATTGAAGTGAATTAAGTGATAAATATCGTTTAATTCTAAAATAAACGTTAACTTTTTTTTTAAAATTATATAAGCTAATTAATTTACGCTGCCTTTTATGAAAATGGCTTGCTTAGTTTAAATTAATTGATTTTTTAATCTGTACAGCATTAGTTTCTAAGAATAACTACGATTATTTTATAAAAATACCATGGTATTTTTTTAAATATCATAATAGTTTTTTTAAATATCATGAATTTTGTTAAAAAATACCATGATTATTTTGCCTAAAAATTTATTGAAAAATTTAATTCAATTAGAATTTTTTTTTTAAAAATTAAATTTTCTTGGGCAAAAATGTAAATTGAGAAACGTATTTTTAATTAAAGAGTATCATAAAATGAATTAAAATCAGCGCAAGTAATCAGCGCAATAAATTATCTACCTAATCTATTTTCCATTAATACTAACCATTTTGTAAAGGTTTATAATGCAACTCGTGTTATTTGATAATAATTGTTAAAATGTTTTAAAGAGCTTTGCTAATATTTATTGAAGAAATTTCATGATAAATCTTTTTCCGTGAACTCTTTTCCAACAACTTAAAAAAAAATTTTATATTTTGTTTTTTATTAATTTTATATATTTAATTAGAAATGTTCATTCAATGAAATACTAAAGGCATGCCATTCCAAAAGTATCGATTTCTGGCATAATCTTGTTCTTCTCTTATAATCCTTCTGTTTGCAGTCTGCTTTTAGAAATTGATTTTTCATTAAAAAATAAAAACTACGCGTAGGAAAACATATTTATGAATAACATACTTTTGTCCAATTATTTTTCATGATAATATTTAGAACAATATTTACTGTCAAGTTTTCTTTTAAGCAGACAATGATATTTTTTCCTCCAAGTTCTTTTTCCTTCTATAAGAAATAAAATGTCTCCTAATAAACCGTCCACCGTAATCTGCCCACGCTTCACTTGATCCGGCCGTTAGCAGCGGATTAAGGAAACCGCAGTCCGGTATTCGATAATTACATTTCGGATTCCGATTACGTTCCTGCAGCTAATTCAAAAGCAGGCCTTCCGCACCATGTCCTAACTTATCAGGACACGAAACTGCGGATCGCCCTGTGGCTATTTGGAGAGTTATTAAGACTCACAGTTCAGATGCGTGAAAGTCTCCAGATATTTTGGATGTAACGTTCTTTAAAAGAATTGCTTAAAAGCCCTATTTGAAAAAAAAAAAGTGTCATGTTTTTCTTTTTTTTTATGGTGTTTACCAGCCATGTAATTCCCAAGTAATCTTCTCTAGCTAAATCTTTGTTTGAAAAAAATTAGAGTTGTGGTTAACTTAATCATATTTGATTGACAATCCCGTAGATATTTTAGAACTGAAATGATTTGCGTAAAAGCCATATGCATAATACTTTGTTTTTCAATTTTCTTTTTATTATACTGAGATAGATGTTCCATGCTAAATAATTTTTTCAATTACTAATAACTCTTTAAAAAATATTAGGTTGGTAATTTTAACATTCTTGTGTCCAAGTGATGAGATCTAGAGTACATAGAATGGATTCCGATTACGTTCCTTGCAGCTAATCCAAAAGCAGGCCTTCCGCACCATGTCCCAACTCATCAGGACACGAAACTGCGGATCGCCCTGTGGTTATTTGAGAGCTATTAAGACTTACAGTTCTGATGTGTAAGTCTCCGGATATTTATGTTGTAGCTTTGTTAAAAGATTTACTTAAAAGTAAAAAATGGTTGCTTTTTTTTACTGTGTTAAAACAACCATGCAATTCCAAGTAATCTTCTGTAACTAAATCTTGTTTGAAAAATTATATTTGTGATTAATCAAGGCACATTTGTTTGACAATCCCACAGGGTTGAAAATGAATTACGTAAACGTCATATGTAAAAAAAGATAACACTTTGTTTTTCAATTTAATTTTTTACTATAAAAACTTTTATGATAAATATGTCTTTCAGTTAAAAATAATTCTTTAAAAATTAGGATGGTAGTTTTAACTTTCTCTATGTTTAAGTAATGAGATCAAGAGTACATAATATTACTAACAGTTATTATATATTTTCGCCTTCAATCTCCATTTATTTGAAAATTAGCACTGACGTGCTGATAACCTTTATCTTCTCAATTGCAATTTTATTCTTGAGGCTGATACTTCGTTTGCTAATTCCGTACTCATGGCGCCTAAATGGTCTAGTAGCTAGCGCCCTGGCGCTCGGTACCACAGAATCTGAAAAACATACAATTTATTTTTGCCCATGGATGTTTGTAGTGGTTCGAATCCACTTTAAACCGTAGGTCCCGGTCCTAATAAGATTGTAGACCGTTGCAGGAGGATTTGTTACCCGCGTCCGTATCTTCAAGTTACACGCGCCCCTGGGCAATGCAAAGTGAGTAACGTCTGTGCAGCGCTTGCCTTAAGGCATCCAAGACCAAGCTGCCTAAGTGTTTGCCAGCTGCATTGTAACAAAAAAAAAAGTTCCGTACTCATACTTTGCTAAAAGGTGGTGGGATTAGGGAAACCATCCTTTCTTTATCGCGCTTTCTTGTTTGGTCCTAACACTTAACATTGAATAGAGACAGATGATGGAATAGGAAATGACGCACCTTACAAACAACAGACGATAAAGTACCAAACGGACAATGAAACACTTTTGTTTAATTATAGTAGTTGCTCTGAAGTGAGTTAAAGAATTATGAAATAAAAATTTATATTACCATTGATGAAAACTTTTTAATAAAATATTTCAAATAATAAAATGTGAAATATACTTTTGTTACGTAAAAAATGGACAAAAACATTGGCAAAAATTTTGAAAAGGATTGTGAGCAGGAAAAATTTAATAATACTATCAAACTTTTTCATCATTTATCAACATAATTAAATATAAAATTTTACTAACTAAAAGTTAGGTGAAATTTATTGTTACTTATTTTGGTCGTGGTACGCTTCCTGTAAAGCTAAATTTCTAACTAAAAATAAAAAAATTCAGTTAATTTTTTTTCAAACGAGAAATAAATGAGATTGTTTTTATTTTCTTCTAATGCAGCTGGCAAATAGACCGTGATCTTCGCCATAAGGGCTGCACCGATGTTACTCACTTCGAATTACCCAGGGGGCGTGTGTAACTTGATGACAAGCCATGGACGCGGAGTAACAATGCCCCCGCAGCGCTCTACGATCCTATTAGGACCGGGACCTACGGCTTAAAATGGATTCCGAACCACTACAAACACCCATGGGCAAAAATAAATTGTATGTTTTTCAGATTTTGAAAAGTGAACTTAACTTTCATTTTTATTGTAACTCAGTAATTTTTATATATGTGTATATATATACATACATATATATACATATATATATATATATATATATATATGTATATATGTATATATATATAGATATATATATATATATATATATAACTCATTATAATAAGAATCAATTATTCAAATTTCCCCAAAATATTAATTTAAAATGTAGTAATTTTGTTTACAATATTTTTTATTATTTGTTAGTAATATTATCAATAGTTTTATTCAAATAATTAGAAAAAATTGTTTGACATTAAATAATTTTATTCTTTATTATTTTAAATTACATCAGATGTAAAAATGAAATCTTTACATAAACAAATGCATGCGTGTAGATTATACTAATGTTTCTAAATAACTTATTACTTATTTTCATCTTTGTAGATATTTTAACAAATTTTTTATTTGTTTATTTTTTATTAAAGTTACTTATCTCTCAAATATATTACTAATTTTACCATTGTTAAAATTATTTACATTTCTTCAATCACATTCTTCAAAATACTTTCACACTATTTGAGCAGTTGTCCTATTTGAATACATTGGGTAAAATTATTTTTAAATTAAGGATTAAAATCTAATAAACTAACTGAAACAAACTTTTTTTATGAATGTTTTACACGATTGTTGCTTTTAGTTGATTCTTATTGTTTGTTAAATAACTTGCAAGTAAACAGAAAATAAAAAAGAGAATGAAAATAACAAATGCAAGCAAATTTTCAAGACAAAAACATTTCTCATGATAAAAGTATTGAAAAGGAGGAAAATCATCAGAATAACTCTAATTAATATTTTTTAAATAGAATGTTTCGCGATTAACATAAGAAAAAAATATTTTAACTGATAATTTTATTTTTATTGGTAGCATATAAAAATGATGCAGCCTTCTATTTTTATTATATAAAATATTCTGCAAAGTAAATGTATTAAAAAAAGAATACATTGATGTTTCTTCTCAGAAAATGAGTAGCGAGGTACTAAGAAATATCCTAATACTGAGTTTTATTGTCAATTTCACGTAATTCTACTAGTGAAACAGGGACTCATTAGAGAGTTATTGCATACCATTAGTTTTTTCCCTAGCGCGCATGCTCATCTCGCATGAGTGCGCTATGAGAAAAGCTAACGGACGTCCTACGGTAACTAACGTACGGTATGCAAAAACTCTCTATTATCTGAAATAATATTCCTTAGCAATTATCTTGTAGTCTCGTGTTTTAAGTCATTTTTGTTTTTCACATTAGTATCATTTTCCAACCTACATTGTTATAATCATTATCGATAATTGAAAAAAAGCTTTGCTGCCAAATATTAGAAGTTAAAGTTTTTTTTTTAATCTTTAAATTACTCCCTTATACATTCGTAATAAGGAGTGGTAGATTTTTTTATTTTATTATATTATCGGTTTATTAAAGTTATTAGCAAAAGCAAAATTTTACCATTGTTGTGGACAGTTTTTTAATTTTTTTTAACAATGCAAAATAAATATATAAACTGTGCCCATGCATTTTCTGTAAACATGATTAGAATTATAAAGCTTTAATATTTATATTAATAATGGCTTTATGTTCTGCATAAATATATACTATATTATCTTAAGTGGAGCCTGAATGATCGAGTGGCTAGCGCTCTGCGCCCGGCACCACAGGCAGGCTCTGGGTTCGAGCCCCGGCGGTGCCATGGTTGCTTGCGGTGGTCTCGAACCACCCTAGGTGCAGGGTCCCGTTCAATAGGATCAGAGCGCCAGGGGTATTGTTATCGCGTCCGTGGTCATCTTCATGACACGCGCCCCCTTTGACAAAGAGTACGTTCTAAAGCTTTACGCTATTTGAGATAAGAATGGTCTTTTTATGTCCGGCATAAAAGAAAATATTATCTTAAGTCTGATGTTTTCGGTCATTTCGTTTTTCACATTAGTATCATTTTCCAAATCCTACTTGTTATAAACATTATTTATCGATAATTGAAACAAAAGATTTGGTTTCCAAATTTTAGGAGTTTGATAACAAAATATTGTTTAAATTACTCACTCATGCTTACGTTATAAGGAATGATTAATTTTTAAATTAAATTACTTTATCAATCTAGTTAAAACTTTTTTCTGAATATTTTATTTAATGCTTTTCCAATAATTTTTAAACACCTTTTGAAAAGTGAAAAGCAAAATTTTACCATTGGCCAATCTTTTATATTTTTTAATAACGTAAACTAAATATATCAAACTTGCCTATGCATTTTCTGCAAAGCAAATTACAATTATGAAGTTTTATTAATTGTAATAATTTTTTGTTTCGTATGAATTGCAGTATATTGCATAAACTGTTTTAAGTGGGTTTTTATTATTAAATTATTGAACTATTTCCTTTTTAAAAAAAAAAATGGAAAAAAAATTTAACAAAAAGTAATAAAAGCGAAGCGAAATGTATTAATTGTAAGAAATACACATATTAATTAACTATGGATTTTTTGAAATACGTGTATGTTACTAAACATATCACGTAGGAAAACTGGTTTTCACATAATACTTAACCTTACCCACATCTAATCCCCATATCCATATATATGTGCTGGCAAACGCCTCGAGTTAAAATCTGAGAGTGGAAAATAAAAAACAAATAGAAAAACTTTAATTACAAAGTAATAACAAACTATTATAAGCCACAAGAGAAAAATTTGAAAAAGTACATAATACACAAGGAAAAATATTTCCTTTATTAAATGAACTAAAATAGATGAAAAACAGAAAATTATTCGCCTGACTTTCTTTTGGAAGGAGAAACGAAAATTCTGCATTACGTGAATTTATGTATTTTTAAATATGTCATTCAATTCAGGGTTAGTCAAAACAAAACTATACTCAAGGTCTTTTCAGGAATACAATTATCATTATAAAATATCAATAGCATTTGGTTATTTCAGTTCTCGAATATTATAAAAAACAATAATAGCATAAAGTATCTCTAAAAATAAATTGGTAATTTTAAATACCACAAATATATAGTAGTTATAATTATATATTAATATATTATATAATATTATATAATATATAATTATATATTATATATTATATATTGTATTATATATAATTATATATATATATATAATTATATATAATATATAATATATAATATATAATTATAATATATATATAATATATAATTATATATAATATAATTATATATAATATATAATATATAATTATTATAATTATATTATAATTATAATATATAATTATTATAATATATTATATATAATTATATATTATATATTATATATTATATAATTATAACTACTGTATTTA
>BPLQ01013264.1:0-18833 GCA_021605075.1 Caerostris darwini | reverse complement strand
TATATTGTTAAATAGAATATTGATTGCTTTTATTGTTCAAGAGTTCACTTATATATTGTTCAAGAGTTCACTTATATATTGTTCAAGATAGTATTGATTGTTTTTATTGTTCAAGAGTTCACTTATATATTGTTCAAGATAGTATTGATTGTTTTTATTGTTCAAGAGTTCACTTATATATTGTTCAAGAGAGTATTGATTGTTTTTATTGTTTAAAAGATCATTTATATATTGTTCAAGAGAGTATTGATTGTTTTTATTGTCCAAGAGAGTATTAATTGCTTTTATTGTTCAAGAGAGTATTAATTGTTTTTATTGTTCAAGAGATCACTTATATATTGTTCAAGATATTATTGATTGTTTTTATTGTTTAAAAGATCACTTATATATTGTTCAATATAGTATTGATTGTTTTTATTGTTCAAGATAGCATTGCTTGTTTTCATTGTTCAAGAGAGTATTAATTGTTTTTATTGTTCAGGAGATCACTTATATATCGTTCAAGAGAGTATTGGCTGTTTTTATTGTTCAAGAAATTATTTATATAAAAAGTAGATTAATTTTCACAAATAAAATATTTAATTTTTTATATTTAATTATATATTGTAGTTTAAGTCAAATATGTTTACTCTTCTTGAAAGCCATAAAGATATCTTTTTAGGATTTAAGTTAGAATCATTAGCCTTTCTTCATTAATTAAATTATTAACGAAGAAATGCTATAACCTCATGATATAAATGTCTGTGCAATACATACACTATCTTCATACATTGATGTCATAAACTGTTGTAATAAGTAAAAGAAAACAAATCAAAAATCCTCTTACCTAAAATTTTACCATTTTATAAAAATTCTATTGTCATTATTTATCCTATGTGCCTAATTGACATTTCTAAAAAACACTCATTTGTTATCTTTAAAAATTAATACCCAGTTTCCTGGTAAAATATCCTTTAATTCCAAAACAATATTGAAATGAAAGTTCACGATGTTACAGTGAAGTAATAGCTATAGTGCAAATACTTTTTAGCTATGCATAAAAACAAGATCATGGATTTGTATCTTAGAGGGCAGTATCGCTATAAGACGTGGGCCTCTAAACTAGAATTTCCGACTGTTTACGAAGAGTTACTTGTTTGGAAATGAACACTTGTACAAAGAGCTTTCAGCCACTTCTTTCTACTTAAGTGAACAGACTGGTGATGCTTGTGTCAGTGTAAAAAGTGAGTTTGTCGCAAAATATTTAATTTTTAAAATAATTTTTTTAGATTATGTTTTGCAAATCTATAGTTATGTACATAGTTTACAGTATGTAAGAAATGGAAAACATTTTACACTGAAGTGACAAAAGTCATGGGATAGCAATATGCAAATTTTCAGATGGCAGTAGCATCGCGTAGAACAGGTATAAATGCGCAGTGCTTTCGCAGAGCTTTCATTTCTGTTCAAGTTATTCATGTGAAGAGGTTTTGACGTGATGATGACCGCCCGACGGGAATTAACAGACTTTGAACGCGGAATGTTAGTTGGAACTAGACGCATGGGTCATGCCATTTCGGAAATCGTTAGGGAATTCAACATTCCCAGATCCACTGTGTCAAGAGTGTGCCGAGAGTATGAAATTTCAGGCATAACATCCCACCATGGACAGCGCAGTGGTCGACCGCCTGCACTTAACGACCGAGACCGGCGACGTCTGCAAAGAGTCGTAAATTCTAACAGACAAGCAACACTGCGTCAAATAACCGCAGAAATCAATGTGGGACGTACAAGGGACTTGTCTGTTAGAACTGTGCGGAGAAATTTAGCTTTCTTGGGCTATTCCAGCAGAAGACCGACTCGAGTGCCTTTACCGACAGAACGACATCGCTTGCAGCGACTCTCGTGGGCACGTGAGCATATCGGTTGGTCCCTAGATGAATGGAAAACCGTGGCCTGGTCCGATGAGTCCCGATTTCAGTTGGTAAGAGCTGATGATAGGGTTCGAGTGTGGCGCAGACCCCACGAAGCCATGGACCCAAACTGTCAGCAAGGCACTGTTCAAGCTGGTGGTGGTTCCGTAATGGTGTGGGCTGTTTTTTGATGGCATTTACTTGGTCCTCTGGTGCGACTGGACCGAACAGTGACTGGAAATGCTTATGTTCAGCTACTTGGATCACTTGCAGCCATTCATGGACTTCATGTACCCAAACAACGATGGGATTTTTATGGATGACAATGCGCCATGTCACCGGGCCACAACTGTTCGCGATTGGTTTGAAGAACATTTTGGACAATTCCAACGAATGATCTGGCCACCTAGATCGCCCGACATGAATCCCATCGAGCATTTATGGGACATCATCGAGAGGTCTGTTCGTGCCCAAAATCCTGCACCATCAACGCTTTCACAATTATGGACGTCTATAGCGACAGCATGGCTCAATATTCCTGCAGAAGACTTCCAACGACTTGTTGAGTCCATGCCACGTCGAGTTGCTGCACTTCGCCGGGCGAAAGGAGGGCCGACACGATATTAAGAGGTATCCCATGACTTTTGTCACTTCAGTGTACAATAGCTTTTATTGTATATTATATTAAATAATCTTTGTATAACATTAAAAACAAAAGTTCTTAAAATAAGTCGTCATGTTACATATGATTGTTTAATGATAGCGCATTATTTCCTTTCGTTACTCCTATTCTCATTTTTACACAAAATCCCATAATTGTTTGTCATAGGAAATATGAAAATAAGTCTTCATTTCTACACAATAGAGTCATTTTTTACGTTCAATATAAGAAGCAACCTGCAGTTTTCTTAAAAATGAACTCTTATTCTAGTTTGTCAATGAATGTCTAAGCTGTCAAAGAATGTTATTGTCCAAGTCATAGTTAGAATTTGAGCTTTATAGTTGTATAAATAAAAAAATATATATATCCGTACACATCAGGCGACAACGAACAATATATGGCAGTTCTTTTAGTGAGTATTGACAGTTGCTTACGTCAACAATTTTATTATAAGCAACAGTTATCTGAAAAGGTTTATGGGATTGGAAATTTATCTAAAAACTTTTTCTTACAGTATTTTATGATAATAATAAAAAAAACTGCATTAATGAAGTAAAACTAAGTTGAATTCGTTTCGTATATAAGTCTGACATAAGATTTTCTAAATTTTTCATTTTCTGCTAGTTTATTTATTATTGCTTGCGTCATTCTAATCTCATAAGTTCTCTGAATTTCAAACAACGACAGAAATAATTACACGTATAGTTTTGGTTATTGCTTTACGGTCATTTTTTGTCCACTTTAGGCTAATTAGACCGGTACCTACAGTTTAGCGTGGATTCCAAACCACTAACAAACATCCATGCCACCGCCAGGATTCGCACCTGCAACCTCTGGTAACAAAGACCAGAGTGCTAGCCAATTCTCAATCAGGCTGCATTGCAGGTATAAGTTTAATTTAATTGCTTTTTGTAATTTTTTGTATAGAAAGGTACATTAATTTTAAACATATTTAGTTAGGAACTATCATTTAAAAAGTTTTCGATGAAGGCCATCAGATAGTTTATAAATATATTTATTTAGTTTATAATGCTGTAGAAAAATAAGATGGCATATTTCAAATGTATTTAAAAAATACACTATGTGGAAGAAAGTGACGGGACACGACACTATAACGACATAAACCCATATTTATTAAAATTAATAGGAGGTGGGGCCTCCTTTGGCTGCGATCACAGCTGCAACCCTTCTGGGCATGTTTTCCACTAAATTCGCCATAGTGGCAAGAGGAATTTCCTTCCAAATGTTTAACAGGAAGTTCCATAGTTCAGGCTTGCTTTTGGGGAGTGGGGTGCAGGCCCTCAACCGACAGTCCAATGCGTCCCAGAGATGTTCAATTGGGTTAAGATCAGGGCTCTGCGCCAGCCACTCCATGCTTTTAACGTTGTTGTTCACATACCAATCAAGAGTCCTCCTTGCAACATGGCATGTTGCGTTGTCGTCTTGATACCAGCAATCATCCACACCGTACGTTGCCCACAAGGTAGGAAGGACATGATTGTCGAGAATATCACAGTATCTATCGGCATTCATCGTTCCATCAACCTTCACCAGTGGGCCAGCCCCATATCAGGAGAAACAGGCCCCTACCATCAATCCTCCTCCACCAAACTTTACAGTTGGGACGACACACTCGGGCAAAAGGCGTTCTCCTGGTAAACGCCATACCCAAACACGTTCATCGGAACGGAAAAGGGTAAATCGTGACTCGTCACTCCAAAGGAAGCGTTTCCAGTCATCCAGAGTCCAAGTACGGTGGTCTTTGGCCCATCGAAGGAGCTCTTTCTTGTTGGTTTTCGTAATCAAAGGCTTATGGGCCGCCTAACGTCCAGTGTAACCTAACTTATGGGCCTCGATACGAAGAGTCTTGGTCGAAACGGCCACACCTGTGGCTTGTCTAAGCTTATTAGCGATGTTATCCATGGATGTTTGACGGTTACTTCGAATCTCCCTGCCAAGCACCCGCCGATCCCTGCTGGTGAGAACTGTAGATCGTCCACTTCGGGGTTTGTTCTGACAGTCTCCCTCAGTCTTGTAGCGACACACAACACTTGCTACAGTTGATTTTGAGCAGTTACGGAGACGGGATATCTCCCTAATTGACACCTTGGCAAGATGCAATCCAACCAACACACCTTTCTCGAACTCAGACAACTCTTCCCGTGGCGGCATCTTGACAAAAAACAACTCTAGTCGACTTCACAGTGTATTTATAGGATATGGCTGACACGTGATACCTATTATTGCGCATGTGTCAGCTGTATTGTCGACTTTCCTACTTTCCGAGGGGGTGTCCCGTCACTCTCTTCCAGATAGTGTATAACAAACAAATTAAAAAAAAAAGTAATGATTGAATCCGAAGAGAAATGCTATAAAGAATTTCGAGTTGTACGTTAAATCAAAATTTGAATATTTTCAAATATTTGAATGATAATTTTTATAAAAATAATAATACAAAAAGTGAAGTCAATAAATATAATCAGTAACAAAAGTAAAGGTAAAGTTTTTTCTGTGTGATAGTTACTATGATAAAAGTACCTAGATTAAGAAGTATCTATCATTCCTTCAAGTCCATCATTTCATGAAAAGGAATAAATAGAGAGTTTTTTGCATGTCAAAATAGATGCCGGTTGCTTCCCTAGCACGCATGCTCATAGGAAACTGAGCAAGCGCGCTAGGAGAAAAAGCTAACGGACGTCCTACGGTAACCTAACTTACGGTATGCAAAAACTCTCTAATATAGAAAAGTATTGTTGACCTAGTGTTACCTGAGGTCAAATTTCAAAAGGAATTAAAGTAGCAGTCTTTAATGGCTGGAATGTTAAATATCTTTTTAAATTTTAATTAATTATAATTTATATTATATATAGTATATATATATATTAAAAAATTAACATACATCTATTATAATAACGAGATTTAAGAAATTATAAATATAAAAAATAATAAATTTACGATAACGTTACATTTTGTGAGTAAATTAATATTTTGTAAAAGAAAGCAAAAACCAAATTACGTCTCATGAATGTCAGAAATTGTAACCAGTACTTGTAGCATTGACGCCACAAATACTTACATACAAGAGGGGCTTTTGTTATTTTTGTAGACGAACATTTATTGCTATTCCAGTTAAAATTCTGCAAACGGTGTTGAAGTTTACTTGAAATAAGGTTGGATAATAAGGTTGAGAATAAATTAGAAAACAAATCTTACTCTGAAATTTAAAAATTGTTAGGAAAATCTGTCTACTGTCTAAGATATTTTATTGAATCCACACAAAGAAATAATACATGAATTATGTAATAAAGCTTGACAATAATTTGCTTTGTCGATCTACAGTAATCTTTAATAAATTGCCCTAGCTATGATTACACACAATAAAAAATAATAATTAAAAATTTAACACTTTACAATTCATAAAAAGTATCTGTCGTTGTATAATTTGATAAAGATAACTATATTGAAACATAAAGAAACACATAAGGGACTTCATAACAAAAGTCTATTTAATAAGTCAGCATTAAGAAATTTAATCATCCATATACATGAAGATGTGCTAATGTTTCCAGCTATATTATTACTGCCAACCCAAGAAATATATTTTTTAACGCAAACTTTTTGTAGGAATTTGATAAGAAATTGAGCAATGGAAAAAGCTTTTACTTTAGAATCGAGACAAAATCTCATTATCAGCTGAGAAGAGAATTTTATTGAATTCTAAAATTTACACAAAATAAAATTTTTCAATTTCTTTTAAGAAAATTCAATTCCATTTAGTAGAGACATCGATATTTCTTTTAATTATGTAATAAAGCTTGACAATAACTTGCTTTGTCGAGCTCTAGCAACCTTAATAAATTGTCCTAATTTTAAGGACTACACAATAATAAAAAAATGATAATTAAAAATATTTAACACTTTAAAATTCATAAAATGTAACTGTCATTTATAATGAAATATATTTGATATATATTTGATAAAGATAACTATATTGAAACATAAAGAAACACATAAAGGCCGCTCTCAACAAAAATGATTTAAATAAGTAAACATTAAGAAATTTATTCGTCCATTTAAATGAAGACGTACTAATTTATCTAGCTGCTAGTATATTTCATTGTTAACCCAAGAAATATATTTTGAAGCAAACTTTTGTAGGAATTTGATAAGAAATTGAGCAATGGAAAAAGCTTTTATTTTTTAATCGAGACAAAATCTCATTATCAGCACAAGAAGAGACATTTTATTGAATTTCTAAATTTTACACAAATAAAATTTTTTCAATTTCTTTTAAGAAAATGCTATTCGGTTTAGTACAGACATCGATATTTCTTTTAGAACTACAATCAATGATCTCCAGGGAAGCACAGAAGAGAATTGATTTTAATCAAACTTCCACTCTGAAACTTTAATTCAACTTTTTGATGGCCTTAACAACTCGTAACTTAACAATCATTGAAATTGATTAACATCAAACTGGATTTCTTTCTAGGTTAAATTACTTTGTCATGAAAGCGAGATTTTTCTGTTTGAAAGTTTGATCAGCTGTATCTAGACAAATAATTGTTTTTAATTTATTTTTATGTGAGATTCTACTAGTCTTTTAACGAACGCTGTTGGTTTATTTTATCTCTGTAAGTTAGCATGTGTTTAGAAGGAATAAAATTGTATAAAATTTTGCTGTTGCTGTTGTTGCATACTACGATGGTATGCTGTGTCTGTTTCTGTCCTGTATTCCACGAACAGCATATCGATGGCTCGTGAAATAGATTGCTATAAAATTAAAGCATGAATTGATCAGCATGAAATTTAAATGAAAATATTTTTAGTTTTCTTAACAATATTGATTTTTTTTTGTAGTTACATTTTTCACTTCAAAAGGCAGAGCCAAACACGCGTATAAAGTAAAAACAAACTGCGAAAAGCTCTTCAAAATTTTATGTGGAAAAATTCGTAAACACCCAACATAAAAATGTTGCACAAGTATAAAATTGGATACAGGGTTTAAAAAAAGAAAGAATAAAAATCATATCGTACTTTTATCAATAAAATTCAGAAATAAAAAAGTTTATGCTATAACAGATATTTGGAACACTGAAAGCACAAGATGCAAAGATAAAAATTTTGAATCGGAAATATTGGAAAATGAATTACGTTTCGAAAAATTGAATTACATTTCCAAACTTAAAGAAAGTTGTAATAACATACGTTTTCTCAAACTTTTTTGCATAATTTTAAAATAGTAATATAGATTCGAAGAAGCAATATTACACATACTTTAATGAATTTGAAACAAGTATATATAGTGTATGTGTGCTTTTCGTTATGTTGAAATAAATAAATATTTAATTTTTTTTATTTTTTTATAAACTCAAATTTTGTTTACCCTATTGATGTTAAATTCGTATTTCAATATATTAAGTTAGTGTAAGTGTCTTAAAATTTATGAAAATTGCAGAAATGTAGTATTAATATTAGTTAAATAAATATTACGCAATTCAGTCATGGAAACATTTTATTTGACATGTAAACAGATAATGAAAACTGTCATTAATTTTTGTATGTCATTAATTTACTATAAGTGTAGGTTTCTCTCACGTATACCACGAACGTCATATAGATGGCTAATGAAATGTATTAATATAAAATTAAATTATGACATAATATATAATGTACTTAAAGCGTACAGTTTTTACTCTATGTCTTTACAGCTAATATTCATCTATTATTACAAAGATTAATTGAATAACTGTGGTTCCAACTAAATATACGCTAAATATATATTTATATATATAGGAGAGATTGTAATTCAGCTCCAGTTGCGCCGCTCTTTCTCTCGGGTGAGAGTCTCGAGGCCAACTTACGATTTCTCCAGAACGTCGCAAGGAGCGCTCTTGCAGTGGTAGGAAGAAACACTGTTGCGTAGGTGGAACCCCAGTTACACAATTAATTTTTATAATAATAGATGAATATGAGCTGTAAAGACATAGAGCAAAAAATTTTCACTTTAAATACATTATATATTATAGAATAATTTAATTTTATATCAATCTATTTCATTAGTCCTCGATATGCTGTTCGTGGTATACATGAGTGAAACAGACACAACATACCATCATAGTGTGCAACAAAACAACAACATCAAAATTTTATTACTTCTAAACAAGTATTATCTTTAAAAAAGGAGACATAAAACAAACCAACAGCGTTCGTTAAAAGACTAGTAGAATCTCACATAAAAATAAATTGAAACCAATTCTTTGTCCAGATGCAGCTGATCAAACTTTCGAACAGAAAAATCTCACTTTCATGACAAAGCAATTTACCGAGAAGGAAACCCAAGTTTGATGTTAATCAATTTCATTGATTGCTAAGTTACGAGTTGTTAAGGCCATCAAAAAGTTGAATTAAAGTTTCAGAGTAGAAGTTAGATTAAAATCAATTTTCTTCTGTGCTTCCCTGGAGATTGTAGTTCTAAAAGAAATATCGATGTCTCTACTAAATCGAATAGCATTTTCTTAAAAGAAATTGAAAATTTTTATTTTGTGTAAAATTTAGGAATTGAATAAAATTCTCTTCTTAGCTGATAATGAGATTTTGTCTCTATTCAAAAGTAATTCTTTTTTCCATTGTTTAATTTCTTATCAAACTGCTGCAAAAGTTTGCCTTAAAAATATATTTCTTGGGTTTACAAAATATATAAATGTCCATTTCTTCATTTTATATGGATGAGTAAATTTCTTAATGTTTACTTATTTAATACATTTTTGCTACGTAGTCTTATATTAGTTTCTTATATTGGTATCTTTATAAATTTCTAAAATAACAACGTTAATCTTAAAGCAAATATGGATCTTTAATATGGATCTTAAAGCATTAAATATTTTTAAATATTTTTTATTGTGCATGATCATTAAAAGTAGGACAATTCATCAAATTTATTATCGATCAAATTATTACACAGCAAATGTTCATCAAGCTATATTAAATAATTAAGGAATGTAACCATTTTACTTAAAAATACACTGAAGTGACAAAAGTCATGGGATACCTCTTAATATCGTGTCGGCCCTCCTTTCGCCGGCGAAGTGCAGCAACTCGACGTGGCATGGACTCAACAAGTCGTTGGAAGTCTTCTGCAGGAATATTGAGCCATGCTGTCTCGATAGACGTCCATAATTGTGAAAGCGTTGATGGTGCAGGATTTTGGGCACGAACAGACCTCTCGATGATGTCCCATAAATGCTCGATGGGATTCATGTCGGGCGATCTAGGTGGCCAGATCATTCGTTGGAAGTGTCCAGAATGTTCTTCAAACCAATCGCGAACAGTTGTGGCCCTGTGACATGGCGCATTGTCATCCATAAAAATCCCATCGTTGTTTGGGTACAGGAAGTCCATGAATGGCTGCAAGTGATCTCCAAGTAGCTGAACATAAGCATTTCCAGTCAATGTTCGGTCCAGTCGCACCAGAGGACCAAGTCCATGCCATGAAAAAAACAGCCCACACCATTACGGAGCCACCACCAGCTTGAACAGTGCCTTGCTGACAGTTTGGGTCCATGGCTTCGTGGGGTCTGCGCCACACTCGAACCCTACCATCAGCTCTTACCAACTGAAATCGTGACCATCGGACCAGGCCACGTTTTTCCATTCATCTAGGGACCAACCGATATGCTCACGTGCCCACGAGAGCCGCTGCAAGCGATGTCGTTCTCTCAGTAAAGGCACTCGAGTCGGTCTTCTGCTGGAATAGCCCAAGAAAGCCAAATTTCTCCGCACAGTTTTAACAGACAAGTCTCTTGTACGTCCCACATTGATTTCTGCGGTTATTTGACGCAGTGTTGCTTGTCTGTTTGAATTTAAGACTCTTTGCAGACGTCGCCGGTCTCGGTCGTTAAGTGCAGGCGGTCGACCACTGCGCTGTCCATGGTGGGTTGTTATGCCTGAAATTTCATACTCGGCACACTCTTTGACACAGTGGATCTAGGAATGTTGAATTCCCTAACGATTTCCGAAATGGCATGACCCATGCGTCTAGCTCCAACTAACATTCCGCATTCAAAGTCTGTTAATTCCCGTCGTGCGGTCATCATCACGTCAAAACCTCTTCACATGAATAACTTGAACAGAAATGAAAGCTCTGCGAAAGCACTGCGCATTTATACCTGTTCTACGCGATGCTACTGCCATCTGAAAATTTGCATATTGCTATCCCATGACTTTTGTCACTTCAGTGTATAATTAAACATTGTTTTTAACGAATTTTAAATTATGATGGAAGATGAAAGCGTTGGAAATGATACAGATTTAGTTTGTTAAAAATTGTTTAGTTAAATTTTTAAGTTAACATTTATTTATTAACTTTAAAAAAGTTATTACTTAAATGTTGTAACATACAATTTTTAGATTTGAGCATAAAAAATACGATAATTAATTACAATATTTAAATATCTTTCAATCTATGAAACTCAAATGAAGCTATACAATACAATACTCGATTATTATTTTATTATTATTTTACTTTAGAAGATAATTATTTTATAAATAATTATCTTCTTCTTCTGCAATGGCGCTTCAGCCCCATGGTGGGCCAAAGCCTCCTGTATACTAGCAGATTCCAAGACATGGCATATTTCTTTTTACTGAGGAGTAGGGTTGTTCGTCCTACGCCCAAAGCTCTACTATCATATTAGACCAGGGCCTACGGTTTAAAGTGGATTCTGACCCACTACAAACATACATGGCACAGCCTGCCCTCAAGAATTCAGGCCTGTGGCACTGAGTGCTTGGCATATAGCCATCAGGCCCTTTTATAAATAATTGTTAAACTGTAGTATTTAGTTTTAAGCGCAATTTATTTTTACGTAACAAGAGCATAGTAGTATGTTATGAATATAAAATTTCGACATCTGTGAGATAATTCATTCAAATTCGAATACATATTCTTAGAATTTTGTGTATTAAATTCACTTTAAATCAATCGAGTAAGTTTATATCAGTTTTTGTTAATAAATAAAACGAATTTCAATAATAAAAAAAAGCTTTTATAGAAATATTATAAATTGAATCCATCTGTCTTTTAAACGAAGGCAGCTATTAATGTATATTTTGGAATTTATTTTAAAACAATATTGCTATTATTTAGTTCGTTCACTTCAACGTGCTTTTTCTGTTTTGATTTTCTCTGGCAATTTAGCCAAATGTACGTGCATTTTAACAAAATTTCCGATTTCAAATATCAAGTCATTATAGAGAAAAATGGTTCACATTGTATGCGGATCCAAATAAGATCTAACTTACAAAAACCAATTAGGCGGCATTTGAATAATACGTTGAAAAGAAATTCCAGAATTTAAATATAATGTCCTCTAGTGTTTCTTTCATAGTTGACCCTGCTTTCTTAAATGTTTTGCTATTTCCTATTTTCTATTTATTTTATTTTATTTCATTTTTATTTTAATTTTTACATATAGATACTTTTTTTTTTATTTTCAAAATCTTCATTCTTAGATCTTCCCTTAAAAATTCCGGGAAATGTTTTGAAGTCTATTCATTTTAAATCGCATTTCAGCTAATGTAAATTAATCACTTAATTATGTATGCAAATGAGCCTTTCAAATTGCAAAGTTTCTCTGTTTTTATAGATATGAATCGTTATGTTATTGCAAACACGATGGTTAGATACATAGTCATCGTTAACAAAACCGTTACAAAAACAATAATAAATCATGAAAACAAAGAACAATTTAAATATGCAGAGAGAAATAAAATTGAATACAAACAAGAAATAATGTGATATAGAAATTTTCATAACATAGTAAATACAATAATACTGGATGGCCGAGTGGCTAACGCTCTGACACTCAGTTCCTCAGGTTTCGGGGTAGAGACCCGGTGGTGCCATAGGTGTTTTTAGTGGTTCGTAATCCACTTTAAACAGGAGGTTCCAGTCTAATACTCTCGTAGAGCGTTGTAGGGGTAGTGATACTCGCGTCCGTAGCATATCTTCAAGCTACACGTGCCCCCTGGATAGTGCTAAATGAGTAACAGCGATGCAGTTCTTGCTTGTGGCATAAAGAGTAACTGTCTCTGTATTGCCAGCTGTATTAGAAAAAATAAATAAATCCTTTAATATACAAGCAAAATTTATATCGTCTAGACAGCAGAGAGAAAAATTGAATTTATTTTTTTATATGAGAGGGGCTCAAGATTGTATACATTTAAAGTTGTAAAGAAATTCAATTTTATTTAATTATTGAATGTGTTTTATTTAAGTGCTTATCTTTGTGCATTGCAAACACGAGGACTAGATGTGCGTCATACGAGTAGTTAACAAAACAGTTATAACTACAATAGTAAATAATGAAAACAAACAACAACAACTTACATATGCAGAGAGAAATCAAATGGGATACAAACAAGAATGGTAAAATAAAGAGATGTAGAAATTTTTCACAAGATTACAAATGCAATAATACATAAAAATACAATAAATAAAATAAATCCTTTAATATATAGACAAAATTTATATAGTCTAGACAGCAAAGAGAAAAATTAATTTTTTTTTTGTATGAAAGAAACTATAAAGTGTATACATTTAAAGTTGTAAATAAATAAAATATTATTTAACTATTGAATGTGCTTTATTTAACTGTTATTTATAAAAAATAATTCCTTTTGAATACATAATTAAAAAAATCTCATTTCAAAAAGAAACAAGTGAAAATTACTAATGCAAATATTATATTCAGAAGGAAGCAAATGGAGTACAATTCACTCCCAAAATATTGAAATAAACTTCAAATAATCGTGCTTAATCCAATCAATTTATATTTATTTGACGACTTATCAGTAATTTAATTCATGCAAACATGCTAAATAATTTATTAAGCATGCGAAATTGCGATTATGACATAAAATGGAATAAAATAGCAGATTGCGCAAGTTTTACTTTGATCTAAATTCCATGTAAACTATTATATCAGCAAACGAATGAAATATACAAAACTTCATGGAGAATATCGAAATCAACATGCATGTTCTATCTGTAATAATAAACTGTTTATCAGTGAAAATTCTTTCAAAATCTGTAAATAATATTTTCGAATTTGCTGATCTGATATGTATTTGTATGTGATTTCCCGATGTTTTAGATACCAATAAAATATAATTTATGTTTTCCTATTTTTGGCTATGTTTAAATTTTAATCAAAGCATATATCCTCACTCAAAAATGTTAAATGTTAATCATTTATTATTTATTAAAATTTATTATTATTTTATAACTTATAGGAAAATTATCATATATTTTTTAACTTATTTTATAATCAGGTGAAAAATCAATTGTGAAAAAAAAGCCGATAGATTTGTTGATCAACGTAATTATACAGAAGAAAATGGTATATCGTATTTGAAAGTTTTTAAACGTTTAACATATAGAAGATTAGAGATTTTTTCTTTTGTGCATCATTTAAAAAAATATCATTTGATTGAATTTATTATTTATTATTTTAAATTTCTGGAGAAGTTTTTTTTTTTTGGCGTGAAAAGAAGCTACCTTTTTTTAGAATTTTCTTGAGACATAATGGTAGCATTATTACAATTAATCATTATCTCACATTTAACTTTTTTTTTTATCCTTTTACATACTCCATAAAACGATCTATTATACCGCCACTATACCATGATTATGCACAAAGATTAATATTCTAATGTAAGTTAACTAAGAAGAATTAGAAAGATTTTTCATTCTTTAAAAGACATTAACTCTGAAAAGGCAAAATTATCTGAAAGAAAAAGTGCTTACTGTCAAGTTTTACTCATGATCTATTATTTTCAGATAATATATTCTATTCTATTTTATTTCAACTCATAGATTTTTATTTCTGAATAAAAATATATGAAATTTGCTTCAAAATTAATTCCATAAGTTCTTTATAGAATAAAAAATACTTCTTTCAGATATTTTTTTAAGGAAATGTCTATTTGTTAGACATATAATCACGTATTTTTTCAAATAAACTAGGTTTAGAGAAAATATAAGTAATTTTAAATGCATAAAAAACCCCCAAGAGGCACATTAATTTGTGTATGAGCTATTGTTGTTATGCGGGACAACAACTCTGTGAAAAGATTTGCGGGAAATTAAGTGGAGAACTGTGGGGTAATGAAATAAATAAGGAAACAACAAAAGAATGATTTGGTTTTGTCATTCTACAGTCATTTTTTTGAGCACAAATATCAATTAGACCGGGATCTACATTTTAAAGTGTTTTCCGGAATCTTTAATAAACATTCATGCCACCACCAGGATTCTAACCCTGAATCCTATCGTATCAAATGTTAGAGCCCTAGCCATTTGGCCATCAGGTTCGGAAACAAAGGAATGGCTTGGTTTTGTCACTCTTCGGTTTTTTTGTATGCAAGGGATAATTAGACAGTTACCTACAGTACATTATGTTCCTAAACACTAACATACATCCCTGCCACCGCCAGGATTCAAACCTGAATCACGGGGTACCAAAGGTCAGCATGGCCCTCAGACTACTTGGGGAGAGACATTTTTATGGAAACAAAACTCACCATATTACCATGTTAACGTATGAATAGTGGGCCTATGGTAACTGAAATAGGCTTCATAGTGTCTTCTCTGCAAGTCACTGTTTCTTACAAAGGTGTAGTCAAAAGGGTGTTTCCAAGTTTAATGAGTCAGTTGGTAGTAATGGGTTTACTTTTCAGGAACCTCTAATAAACATCCATGTCACCACCAGGATTCGAACCTGAATTCTATGGATCAAATGATAGAGCGCTAGCCACTTGACCATCAGACCCTGAAACAAAGGAATAGTTTTATTTTATCACTCTACGGTTATTATTATTATTATTTTTTTTTGCTCACGAGTGTTAATTATAACGGAACCTACAGTTTAAAGTGCATTCCGTTCCGAACCACTAACATACATCCAGGCCACTGCCAGGATGCCAGGATTCGAGCCTGAAAGTATGTGGTATTAAAGGTTAGAGTGTCCGCCACTTGGCCATCAGGCCCTGAAGCCAAGGAAATGAATGAATGGTGTAGACACATTTAGAAGGAGAACATCTTACCATGTTAACATATGATTACCATGAACCTTTGATAACTGAAATAGGCTTCATAAAGCTTTATATGCCAAGTCACTGTTTCTGATCAAGGTGTAGTGTTTTCAAGTTTAATGAGTCAGTAATGAGTAGCAATGACTTGGTAGCAAGGGGTTCACTTATTGGTAGCAAGGGGTTCACTTATTGGTAGCAATGGGTAAGAGTTATTTAAAAATTAAGAAAAATATGTATATTATTTGCTTTGAAATAACAATTCTAATTAAAATTATTTTAAACCTAAAATGATACACAATATCATATCTTTCATAAAAAGAGATATTTTAAATTATAATTAAGTAAGACATTTATCAAAACAGGTTTAATGTGAATCCCACTTACAAATTTTTCACAAACATCAAAGGATTCAACGAAAACTCATTAAAATATAATATGTGCTGTTCGTAAAATGTCATGTTTTCTTTAAAAAATAGTGTAGATAAATTCTAACGTAGTGTCTTATTGCATAATGAATGCCATTAAAACGTTAATAACATATATGTCGGTAATTTGACTAATTAGTTTAAACTCATAAGTAAACATAATTGATAAGAACATGCTTAAATTCACCATTTTGTCCTCCAAACTATTTAATGATAAACATTTTAATGCACTTAAAACCCTATTAGCTGATTAAAGAATTATAATAATATTCTTTTTATTTTCAACTTCATTCATGAAATTATTCTAATGCGAATATCTCATTCCTAGTAAAGCTAGGAAATTAATTTTGTAAAGATATGTTATGTCACATTCATTCTTTTTCACGTGATTCATTCCAGAAATTACGTATTTTAATTTTTATATGTTACCCTGATTACTAATATTTTAGTTTTGGAGACTCTTGCATTAATTTAACATAAAAATGCATTCCACATTCCATTCATTTCAGAAATTACGTATTTTGATTTTATATGTGCCCCTAATGGCTAATATTTTGGTTTTACAGGTTTTGGCATTAATTTATCACAAAAATTCAATCGCGATTTTTCATTCACAATATTTTGTATGTTATTAAAGAAATGTTATAACAGCATGCTACATTCCGTTCATTTCAGAAATTACGTATTTAATTTTTATATGTTCCCCTAATGGCTAATATTTTACTTTTACAGACTTTTGCCATTAATTTATGATGAAAATTTAATGTAAAAAAATTCAATCGTGATTTGCCACTATGTCCCTATTATAGATTGTCTATATTATAGATTTCATTATGTCTCTATATATCTGTTATTGATTTTCTTATGTACACTATTTTTTGTTCTCCTAAATAAGAATTAGTATAGTACTGAATATTGAATTGGATTTTAAATTTATTATTTTAAAAAGTTATTTGTGTTTTTTGTTTTTGATTTATTCTATAAGAGCAGCCTTAAGATTTTCTAATTCCAATTAGCTATTGCAGTTGAACATCTTATACATAATATTTTAAACTACATAAGAGTTTTGGTACTATTTTAATGCTTGCATACCATAAATTATTGTAAGATGAATTTAATATTTTTTCACTTTCTTTTGTTATTACTTATAATAAAGTTACTATCAATAATCAAAATCTATCAAATATTCAATTATTGACTACATTTTTAAAGTCACATTAAGTAGCTGATGGCTTGTAATATTTGAAATTTCGTATCTGTTGAAATTTTTTTTTATCTTTCTCTAGCACTCAAAGTGATGCATTTATATTTGATACTCTCAAAATACGGATACCCGAACCCATATGTTTAGCAACTACGGGTTGAAATCTAATTTTTCTTGTGCCTGATTTTTGATCACATATAATTGTAGTCACTCAAAACATGTGCTTGGTTTACTTTGGTTAAACGCTCTACTGTCATTTTATGCACAATTTGGGCTAATCAGACCGCGACCTACATTTTAACATGGATTTCGGACATTAGAGAATTTTTGCATAACGTTTTTTTATCGTCCGATATTAGAGAGTTTTTGCATACCGTATTTTCATAATACGGTACTTTTTTTCTCCCTAGCGCGCATGCTCATAGAAAATTGCGCATGCGTATCTGTAATAATGTTTCCTATGAGCATGCGTGGTAGGGAGAAAAAAATACCGTATTATAAAAATACGATATGCAAAAACTCTATTTTTTTCTCCCTAGGGTGTATGCTCATAGGAAATATTATACTATTGCACATGCTTATCTGTAAAAATATGAGCATGCGCTCTAAAAAATTGGAAGTAATTTCCTATGAGCATGCGAGCTAAGCATAAAAAAACGTTATGCAAAAATTCTCTATTAACATGGATTAATTTGTGATATTAAAAATTCGTAATTTTCAAATACCTAATCAACTGGAAACCGCGGGTCTGAATGGCCGAGTGTCTAGTGCTCTGGTGGTCGGTGCCACAGGTCTCGGGTTCGAATCGGATGAATGTTTGTAGTTATTCGGAATCTACTTTAAACCATAGGTCCCGGAGAGTTTTCAGCCCTTGTAGTTCCTTGTTAAAGTGACTTTGTCTAATACACTTAGCCATGTACCAGTTGCTTGCGATGGGATTTTATGGACCAGATGTATTCTTTCTTGCACCAGAAGGATCAGTAACAATACAACAATTTGAAATCGATATAAAGTATATTGTTGCTTTGAGTATTTCTATTTTAACATTTAGTTATATGGGGAGTGAATGGCCGAGTGGCTAGCTCTCTGGCGCTCGGTACCACATGTATCGGCTTCGAATCCCAGCTGTGCCATGGATGTTTGTAGTGGTTCGGAATCCACTTTAAACCGTAGGTCCCGGTCTAACAGGATCGTAGAGCGTTGCGGAGGTATTGTTGTTTCGCGTCCATAGCTTATCTTCAAGATACACGCACCTCCTGGGTAGTGCTACGTGAGTAACATCTTATAACGTCTTATTACGTGAGTAATGTATTGTTGCATGAATGACCGAGTGGCTAGGGCGCTGGCACTCGGTACCACAGGTTTCGGGTTCGAGTCCCGGCAGTGCCATGAATGTTTGTAATGGTTCGGAATCCATTTTAAACCGTAGGTCACGGTCAAATAGGATCGTAGAGCATTGCGGAAGTATTGTTACTCCGCGTCCGTGGCTTATCTTCAAGTTACACGCGCCCTCTGGGTAATGCAAAGTGAGTAACGTCTGTGCTGAGCTTTGCCTT
>BPLQ01013262.1:3175-110509 GCA_021605075.1 Caerostris darwini | reverse complement strand
ATTTTCATTTTGTGACAATGAATTCTAATCACTTAACAATCTATTGTTTGAAATCTTAAGAACTTAGCTGAGCTCTTAAGATATCAATTTAACTTGTCTGCTCATGTACATGTCAAAAAATGGTTTTCTCCTGACAAAAATGATTACATATTTTTAGAAGGTATGCAAAAGAGTTATTTCATTTTTTTTATTAATACTTCGGTCATTTTTAAATAAATAGAATTACAATTTCGAAATAATTGGAAAAATTATATATTATTACAAATATGATTTTATTATAGAACTGATTCCCCTCTCAAATGTGTTCTGTTTAAATGCTCATAAATAGATAATAGTAATCGTATGATTTGAGAGTAAAAAAAAAGAAGAAAGTAAGGAAAATGTAAATCATCAGTGATGGAAACGTAACAAGAAATTTATGATCAGTAAATATGCGTTGAAGTCAAATATCTAAAAAGCGATAAGTGAGCAGGAAATTATGGTGGTTTGAGGATTAAAGATCAAACCAAAGGTGGATCATTCTGTCAGAACACAATCAAGAATTAAAATAAAAAGCCTCAAACCACCATAATTTCCTGCTCACTTATCGCTTTTTAGATATTTTACTTCAACGCATATTTACTGATCATAAATTTCTTGTTACGTTTCCATCACCGATGATTTTCTTTTTCTTACTTTTCTTTTTTTAATCTCAAATCATACGATTACTATTATCTATTTATCTTGACTTTTCTTTCCTACTGCCTTCACATACCATTGAGTAGATGAACGCTTCGCGGTCAGGCACTCGACATTTTTATTCGGATTATCGCTTTTGGATATGTTTGTATGTATGTATGTATGTTTGTATGTTTGTATGTAACTCACTTTTTGGGCTCGATTTTGGGACTGATGGCGCCATCTACTGGCGAGTCAGTCAACTGATCCGCGATCGAATTGCGCTCTTTCCTATTGGCCGAAAATTTCGGTGGCTAAAAAGAGGCGGATCTCAAAGGCATAGGAGTGCGATCATGTCGAATTGCGCTCTTCCTATTGGCCGAAAATTTCGGTGGCTAAAAAAGAGGCGGATCTCAAAGGCATAGGAGTGTGATCATGTCGAATTGCGCTCTTCCTATTGGCCGAAAATCGCGGTGGGTAAAAAGTATGTAAACTTAGCGGATAATCGGCCAAGTGGAAAACAAAGTAAAAACAATTATAGTTTTAAAAAAACTAAAAAAAAATATGCTTTTAGAGTTAATCAGACTAAAAAAGTAAAAAAATAAATTAATAGTTTAAAAAAAACTAAAAAATACGCTTTTAGAGTTAATCAATCTAAAAAGTAAAAAAATAATTGTTAACATAAGAATAAAATTACTGACGAGAAAAATGAATGTCACTGTTCTAAAAGCGTGGGGTGCTTTGTATGACATTTTTAAACTAACTCTGCATTTCGGAATGAAACTAGTGAAAAATTATAACGATTGATATCGAGCACCCCACGCTTTTAGAACAGGGACATTCATTTAAAGAAGGAAAAAAAATTCTTTAATTAATATTTTTTTTAAATTTAGACTCAATAATGACTTAATGACTTTTTTTGTTATATAAAAAAATTAGTGTATATGTTCATCTGTATTAATTCAAAGGTCAATCAATTATTTTTCCATCATAAACTTTTCTAAAAGTTATTCACATTTTCAGTTTAATTTAATTTCTATTCAATTAATTCTAAAAGAATTAATTAAAAATTAACTTTATTATTCTAAAGCTTATTTTTCCTTATTTCGCTTTTTATTTATAATAAAAATACATTTTTTTGAGTATTATATGGAATTCACATTTTATATTTTAATTAATCAAATATTTTTAAAACAGCCTGCTATAGAATGAATGTAATTAAAAAAAAAATTATTATTCTGTTCTTCTCAAGGAAGAAAAAAAATTCGTCAACTAATATATATATATATTTTAATTCAGGCTCAATAATGACTTAATGATTTTTTTTGTTGCATAAAAAATTAGTATATACACTCAAGAGCCGAAACATTATGACCACCTGCCATAATATTTTGTTGGCCCACCTTTGGCGCGCAACACAGCTTCAACCCGCCTTAGCATGGCCTTAGCAAGTCCTTGATAGATGGCCGGAGACAGATTGTACCATATGTTTAAGCAGCGGTCACGCAAATCCGAGATATTGCGAATTGGTGGTCTTTGAACTCCGAACTGCCGTCCCAGGACATCCCAAATGTGTTCTATCGGATTACGATCCGGTGAGTTAGGCGGCCAGGACATTAACTGGAATTCAGCATCATGTTCCTGGAACAACTCCAACACAATTTTAGCCTTGTGACAAGGGGCGTTGTCCTGTTGGAACATTCCATTTCCAGCTGGAAAAACAGAGGCCTTGTAAGGGTGCAACTGATTCGCAATGATCTTCAGATACCCTGTAGCATTCATGGTCTGCTCTACCACAACCACGCCCCCCAAAGCATAATACCACCACCACCGGCCTGTGTATTACTTACTGTACATTGATTGAGCAACCGTTCGCCTGGAAGACGGCGTATCCTGACACGACCATCGGCGTGATGAATGACAAACCGTGATTCATCTGACCAGGCAACTGTCTCCCACTGATCCATGGACCAGTCACGATGTTCCCGGGCCCAGAGCAGGCGCAGTTGGCGATGACGCTTGGTCAGCAAAGGCACACGAGTGGGACGTTTGCTGCGTCTATCCAACAGTGTCCGCTGAACAGTGTGCTCCGATACTATTCTACTTGGCCCTGCATTGTATTGGGCTGTCAGCTGAACCACTGTCTGTCTCCGGTTTTACTTCACCATGCGAGACAGTCTCCGATGACCTTTTTCTTTGATAGCGTGTGGACGTCCAACACCATGTCGTCTACTGCTGGTTTCACCGTCATTCATCCACTTTGCATAAGTACTAACAATTGTAGATCGCGAACAACCCACGAGTCGTGCAGTTTTGGAAATACTTGTTCCGAGCCTTCGAGCCATTACAATCTTCCCTCTATCAAAGTCGCTTGGATCCGCAGCCTTTCCCATCACACACAGAAGTAAGTGAAAGAATGATTCTTCAGACTCTCCAGCAGCAGTTAAATACAACTTCCACCTGATCACGTGACTTCCACGTCATCCAGGCGAGTTCATTGAAAAATGTAGGAGTGGTCATAATGTTTTGGCTCCTGAGTGTATATTCATTTGTATTAATTCAAAATATATTTAATTATTTTTTAATCATAAACTTTTAAAAATGTTATTCACATTTCAAATTTAATTTAATTTCTATTCGATTAATTCTAAATGTTAAATTCTTTTTAATTCTAAGACTTTAAATTTTTTCTTTTTATCTATAACAAAAATATTTTCTTTTCTCTGAATAAATATTATGTGGAATTCCCATTTTATATTTTAACTAATCAACCAGAATTTTTGTATCAACATTAATCAATCATTTAATATCCTTATGGAAGTAAATGCCATAAAAATATCTTTTAAAAATTTTTCCATAATGTTTTTTTTTCTTTGTTTTTTTTTAATTTAACAAAATATCTTCTGTAATGTGATTACTGACTATACCATCTTTATAGAATTGCAAATAAAAATAATTCCTGCTTTTTTTTTTTTCTTAGTCTAATTTCTGAAATTCAATGCTTTTACAGTGCTATCCCTTCCTTTCCTGTAGTCATATTCAGAATGAAGCACTATAATGCAGTGGAAAACTGCATTATAGTCCTTCAGTCCTTATATAGATATAGATATATATATACACTGCATATATATATACATATATATACTGCATTATAGTCCTTATATATATATATCCTTCCTATATATACATATATATCTTATGCTCTAAAAATTTTGTACTAAACAACCTGATATAAAACGAATGTAAATTTCGAAAAAAAAATCGTTTTTTAATACGCTTTTATTAGCTTCACCTGTATGTTTGTATGTATGTATGTATGTTTGTATGTAACTCACTTTTTGGGCTCGATGTTGGGACTGATGGCGCCATCTACTGGCGAGTCAGTCAACTGATCAAACCCTACTTATTTTGTATAATTATTTTGTTTAATCTTAATTCCTTTTGTTTTATTTTACTTTTATCTTAAAATTCTCATTTTTTTTAACTTTAACCTTTTTATTTTTGGGCATCGTCAACGAACTCTTAATTGTACCGATAGCTTTAGCTTTTTTGATCTCATGCTTTAATTGTTCTCAAGCAGATGTTTTTCCTAAATTTTAAATTCATTTATTTATTTTTAATTACTTCTATTCATTAATTTAAGAAACTACAATTTATGCTAATGTTTCAATTAATTTAAGATGTGGAGGTTTTGTGATTCTTAAAACCACCAAGGAACATCATAACCGGTACGCCCGTTGCCCAGCTTTCTTTCACCCCGGGTAGAAATTCAGTAATATCCGCGATCGAATTGCGCTCTTCCTATTGGCCGAAAATTTCCGTGGCTAAAAAGAGGCGGATCTCAAAGGCATAGGAGTGCGATCATGTCGAATTGCGCTCTTCCTATTGGCCGAAAATTTCGGTGGGCAAAAAGTATATAAACTTAGTTACGTCTCTGCATAATTTGCACCAGACCTATACTTTAGTCATCCTTTCTAGCAGCAATTAATGTATTTTGTAGCAAATGATAAATGTATTGTAATAAATGTATTCTGCAGCAAATGATAAATGTATTGTAATAAATGTATTTTGTAGCAAATGATAAATGATTTGTATTGAAACTAAAAAATAAAAAATAAATTATAGTTTAAAAAAACTAAAAAAAACACGCTTTTAGAGTTAATCAGACTAAAAGTAAAAAATAAATTAATAGTTTAAAAACTAAAATACGCTTTTTAGAGTTAATCTATCTAAAAAGTAAAAAATAATTGTTAACATAAGAATAAAATGACTGACGAGAAAATGAATGTCACTGTTCTAAAAGCGTGGGGTGCTCAATATCAATGGTTATAATTTTTCACTAGTTTCACTCAGAAATGCAGAGTTAATTTTAAAATGTCATACAAGCACCCCACGCTTTTAGAACAGTGACATTCATTTTCTCGTCAGTCATTTTATTCTTATGTTAACAATTATTTTTTACTTTTTAGATAGATTAACTCTAAAAGCGTATTTTTTAGTTTTTTTAAACTATTAATTTATTTTTTAAAGAAAGAAAATATATCCGTTAATTAATTTTTTTTTTAATTCAGACTCTATAATGATTTAATGACTTTTTTTTTGTTGTATAATAAAATTCGGTACTTACGTATTAACGGTACCTTGGCGATAGTTGCGCCAATAAAGAGCACACGCGCCTACCGCAGCTACAGATTTGAAAGTTTTTAAGTGGCACCAATCTATTCTATTGCTTTGGTAACCTTAGTAGCTGTTAGATTGGAGACACTTAAAAACCGCCAAGTCTGTTCGCCAAGGTACCGTTAATACGTAAGTACCTAAAATTCTTATATATATTCATTTGTATTAATTCAAAAGTAATTTAATTGTTTTTTCAATTATTAATTTTTCTAAACGTTATTCACATCCCAAGTTTAATTTGATTTTTATTCGATTAATTGTAAACGAATTATATAATTTCTAAACTTTGAAAAAATTGTTTCGTTATTTTGCTTTTTATTTATAACAAAAATATCTTTTTCTGAATAAATATTACGTAATTAATCAAACAGAATTTGTTATCAACATTAATCAAACATTTGATATCCTTAAAGAAGTAAATATCTAAAATATATCTTTTTAAAAAATTTTCCGTGCTTTTTTCCCCCTGTAATGTGATACTGCTTATACCATGTCAACTCGTCTTCAGATAATTGCAAATTAAAAAATGTTCTCCTTTTTTTTTCTTTGTCTACTTTCTGAAATTCAATACTTTTATTATTCAATCCTTGGGGGCGGCGGGGGGGGGGGGGGAAGGGGGGGGGTTATTTTAAATACACATCCCCCCCCCCCCTCCACAGTGACTGTTTCCTGTAAGTATATATATGTATATAATATTACCACAGGCTTTCAGGTTCGAATTATGATGGGGGCATGGATGTTTGTGAGTGGTTCGGAATCCAAGCTAAAAAGTATAGTTCCGGTTTAATTAGCATAAAGAGTGCACAAAATGACAGTAGAGCGATAAACCAATCTCAAAATATTGTAAAAACAACCTAATGTAGAACGAATGTAAATTACAAAAGAAAAAAAAAATCCGTTCTTCTTAAAGAAGGAAAAGAATAAATAAATAATTATTATTTTTTAATTATTGATGAGGATGATTTTAATGTAATTAATTTACTCAATGATGACTTTAATGAAAAGTCATTAATTATTATTATTATTATTAATTCAAGTCATTCATCAAAAGTCATTAATTATTATTGTTATTATTAATTCAAATCATTCATCAAAAGTCATTAATTAATTTGTATTAATACAAAAGTCATTTAAGTCATTTTATTTTTTCAATTATAAACTTTTCCAATTTAATTTGATTTTCATTCGATTAATTCTAAACAAATTTTATAAATTCTAAAATACTTTTATTCTAAATGTTAAATTCTTTTTTAATTCTAAAACTTAAAAATAATTTTTTTTCTTTATTTTGCTTTTTATCTATAAAACAAATACATTATTCTGCATAAATATTATCTGGAATTCACATTTTTATATTTCTGATTCAAAAATATTTTTCCAAAAAAATATATTGATCGCATATCATGGCAATAAACTTGTTTGTGTTTAAAACTAGCTTTATCATTGAAAAAAAATCGTGATACATTTATCAGATGTAATATTTCATATATTTATAGATAGAGATTATACTATAGGTAAAGATAGTTGCGAAAGAAGCTTTGACTACTTTTGTTAAATATTACTCACTTTTTGACAAATCTGCAAGAAAAATAACTAACATTTTTCTCATTATTTTTTAAATAATAAGATAATAATTAAAGTGACAATTTTTCTAGTTGCATGCATTTTATAATTATCCTTTTCTGTTTTCATATTCGTATATCATCAATTACGAATTCTTGTGTACATAATGCGCCAAGTTGGCGCCAAACTAGAGTCATATCTCCGATAGAAATGTAGCCTTATAACGTTAAAAATAAGAAGCCTGTCGGATGAGAGAATTTTAAGTTCTAAACCAGTATTAGTGAATAGTATACTTGCTTTTAAAAGATTGCAGCAAATTATACTTACAAACTTGTGTGTCGTTCTGTCTAATCCACAGTTCTTAGCAGTGCATGACGGACATCCCATGAGTAGCCATGAGTATTCTACCCATGGATGAAGGGAAAGCGGCAACTTCTGTTGTGATGGAGAACCCTTAGGTAGAAGTTTTACTTGGCTCCGTGTCACTGAAGAAGGAGGGTAATGGCTTCCGGGAGGACTTTTTTTGGCGAACTATATCACGATTGTTTATCGTATGGGAGAAAACACCTAAAACTCCCACCAGGTAATCCGACTCACGAGGCAGGATGCTAAACATCCCAAACGCCATAGAGGCTCATCGTTTTTGAAACAAGTCCACAGCAAAGCCACCAGCGGATTGAACCTCAGGCTTAATGCTCTCCAGCACCCCATGATAACACTGAGCCACGAGTCGGGCTATACAAACTCTTATTTCTGAAACCATTTTTCCTTCTAACTTTTCTTATTCTAACCTCCTGAACTTCACTCTTTCTTCAAATGCTTTGAGCGGCCTGTTGGCCAATTGGCTAGAGCTCTGGCCTTTGGTGCCATAGGCTTCATGTTCGAATCCCGTAGTTGGCATGGATGTTTGTGAGTGGTTCGGAATCCATGTTAAACTGTAGGTTCTAGTCTAATTAGCCCAAAGTCTGCACAAAATGACTGCAGAGAAACAAACCAAACCAAATTCAAATGCTTTGAAAACCGTCACATTAAAAAAAAAAAAATAAAAAATACTAAAACTGCTTAAAGTATAGAATAGCACATTTTACAATACTAAATTGTTTTATTTTGTGGAAATACGCTGCTGGATTTCAGGTGTACGGATGTATTCCGCGCTCACAGTACTTTCATTAACAATCAGTAACTGCAATTAATTTTTTTTTTCTAAAATGGATAGATGTAGCTGACCTCAGCGTCAAATAACATTCTTATAATTTTTCAGACAGATAACAACTGGAACCTATACCTCAGTTGAATCTTCCTTCGCGTCTACACAAAATAAATAAATAAATAAAAAATCTACAGATATTTTTTTCCTATGCCATCAGAGATGACTTTGAGATCTTCCCTTGTTGCCCCCTTGAGACATTTTTTAAGCGTCTTTGTTTGTTATCAGCAAATATCCACTTTAGTAAAAATAAAAAATAAAATGTCAATGTACTAACAAAGATTATTTACCTCAGTTATCTAGAAATCCTCGAACACTCGTGATTACACTGACTGGACTGCAACATTGTCAAGTGTTAGGATGTGTTCCTATCACCGGTTCAAAATAATCATCTTCGAGATTTTGTAGAATATGTACACTTTCTTTATTTGCATAAATTTACATTCGTGATAGCTACATTCCTCATTGACCGTTCCTCATATTACTTTCATTAACACAACATCAATTATAGTTACATTTTTTTTCTGAAACTGACATCAGCGTCAAGTGCCATTCATCGAAGATCTCAGACCGGTAGCGACAACTAAACTGCTATCAGCCTGGCAAAAAAAAAAAAAAAAAAAAGCACTTTTTTATTCACCCCGTTTACAAATTGTTTATTTCTATTTTTATTTTCGTTTCCGATAGGGATAGTAGAGATATTACCTCCCCTTCTACCCCCAAACACTTGGCTTTAAGACACACAGAAATGTTTCATACCCTACAGCCAGGCGATCCAAAATGCAACAACAAGAAATACGAGATATCAAAGCTAAATTTATTACACAAATAACACAGGGTGTACAAATAAGAAATGATTGAAAATATGGCCCCCTTTAAGTTGAGGAATGTGAAGAAACCAATATTTTGTGAAGCTGGCATAACTGGCAATAACTGCTACTACGCGCTTCGCCATTGAATAAACAAAAGCTTGATATTGTTCTTGATATATGTCAATCCATGCTTTTTTCACAAGTTGCCAAACTAGATCTAGCATATCAGAGAATGTTGTATGTTGTATCATTTACCAAACATGTTTGATGGATGAGAGATCGGAAGAAGAGGTAGGTCATGGTAGCAATGCAATGTTGGAAAAGAAGAATTATTGAACATTGTGTGTCACTTGCAGTCTCACATTGTTTTGTGGAAATATAGCTATATGAAACCTTCAAAATAAGGTAAGGCAACAAGGCTCTAAATTCTCAGAGATGGCCACTGGCTGTTTAATGTACCAAACTTCAGAGAGAGTGTGAATTCCACCCAAACCATGGTACCAAATTATAGGCCGGTATGATGATGCATAGTGCAAAAATTATCTAACTTCTCGCCATGATGTTACCTGACTCAGATACAATCATCGCCATATAGATATAATCATCTAAAATGACAATAACGTGACATTCATTTGCCCATGTCCGGCGTTTGTTATGCCATCTCGGACGCAAACATCTGTGTTCTAGAGTTAAAAATAAACACAGCAATGGGTGCCTTGTTGAAATCTCCCTATGCTACAAACAACGTTGAATGGTAGTGGTGGTACAGGGTGTTGTATAGCAGAAACTATTTCTTGAGCTATACTTCCTCATGTTTCAGTGATGGCATGCGGCACACAATATGCCTCCTGTACTCACGTATGGTGATGGAGCGAGAATTCTGCAATCGTTCTTGTTCGTTGGTCTATCCGTCCCGCATCCATCGATTGCGTATCCAATTCACTGTGTCTTGATTACATCGTGCACCAATTTCTCTGAAGGAAAATCCACAATCTCAATAAGACACAATTCTTCCTCTAACAAACTCAAAAAAATGATTGACTGACGTTTGCGAAGCATACTGTAGCTTCCCAGGAAAAGAAAAAAAAAAAAAAAAACAGCACTTAAAACAGCTTTCTGTTCACCATTTATACAGATCTTTCAAGTGATGTTACAGGCATCTATGAAATGCTAATTATTTGAAAATGTTATCAATGTATAAGGTTGATGCAAGTTTCACGTCTTTTGAAAGCTTCCTTCACGATATTGCATAGTGGCCAGCAGCATACTTTCTATGTAAACCACATATGTACACAAAGAATAAGAAACTTTTTTTATTTAAATTTTAATACTATTTTTTACAATGCATTACTTAAAAAAAGTTTGAAAAATCTCTATTGTTAATAGGCATTTAATAATATGATTATTTACAATGATATAGATTAATTCCATAAATAAGTATCTTAAAAATTATACAAATAAACTTTGTTTCTTTGTTTAAAATTTAGAGAACAGAACTTTTAAAATATACAGTTATCAAACATAACTTTTTATTTATTTATTTTTTTTTACTCTTAACAAAGATTATTTGTTTTATTCATGTAAATGATTGATTCTTTTGAAATAAATATTAGTATTATTTTAAAGTTATGTAATAGTTATGTAATAGTAATAAGCAATACAATAGTAAGATAAAGTGTTTAAATTTAATTTAAAATAAAGATCTTTGGTGAGGAATTTATTTTAAAAACAAAAACATTTTCAATCTATGTTTTATAATTAATGTGAAAAATTTATATTAATTATAAAATATTTCATGAATATTTATTTAAATATAGCTTAAATATATGCTTTTCATTTATATATTCCTGTTTCCATCATTCTACTTAGGATTATTATCCTGATAGAAATCGTAGTCTTTGAAAACATGTTTTCTATAGATTAAAATCTAAAGAAAAAAATATTAATTAATTTTGCATATACGCAAAATCTCGTTAAGAATACATATACTGTAATGACTTCTTTTGAAGAATGGCGATAACCTTACTTTCTAAGATACAGTCTTTTACAAAAATTTCGCCTAGTTGTGCCCTGTAAGCAGAGTTTTAAATAAAAAAAAATTATCTAAAATTTTATGTTGAAAATCTATTGCTTTGAAATAACTTGAAGGCCACTTTTATTTTATTGTAATTGCTTAGAATAATTTTAAAAAAAATACATTAACACATCATTAATACATGACGAAAGAATGAATGTTACTGCGAAATTTCAGATAAGAGCAATTAACTTCAATTAAAATCTTTCAACTGCTTGTTAAACAATTTTAGTTTTAAGAACACTTCTTAAACGCTTTGGTACAATACATAATATAGGAACTAATTTTTGGTATATTCCGAAATTTCTTTTGTTCCATTTTTCGTGCTTAAGATATTTTAGCTTCTGTTTGAAAAAACGTTAAGTTTTTAACATTCTATTTTCAAAATATGGTTATATTTGATCAAAATTTGGATTCAAATCTGGTGACTGAAGAGAAATTTTAATGATTTAAATATATGTTTGTAATGTAAATTGTAAAGTGAGCACATTCGAACGTCAATAAATCGGATTATTATCCAAGTAGAAGTTGTGTAGAAGTTGTTCTGAAAACCAAAAGATTTAAATTATTTTTAAAAAATTTCGATTAAAATATGAATATACATTCACTGAGCCATAGCACTATCAATAAATTTGAACTAACCAATTTGAGAAGATATTATGCACCTTCAAACCATGACTTCTTCATCGCCATGTTTAATGAAACGAATAAGTTCTCTTTATAAAATTCTTCCATTTTTATTCAAACCATAACGAAACCACTAGCTTTAATTTTTTTACATTTGCTTTCATTAGCAAAATATTATTATTTTGATTATTATTTGCAATTATTTATTATTTGCAATTTATTTTATTATTATTTGCAAAATTCATTAAAAAAATATTCGAAATATTAAACAGCATTTTATCTCACGTATCTGGTAAATGAAATTCGAAATTTCCGATTCTTTACACAAATGAATAATTTTTTTTTTTTTTTTTTTTCAATTCCTTCTATTAGCTCACACTCTCCCTATATATATCTTGTTCAAATTTTCAATCGTTGATAAAATATTTTTTATTCATCCACTCAAGTTCAAATATATTTTTTTTGAACTTGTAGTGGTTGACACTTGATGTTAATACAGTTTTTTCAGATATTAATTCAGTAATTAAATTTAATGAATTAATTTTAGTTTTTTTTAGATTTAAGTTGCATATATCTACCAATAGATGGCACCAGATAAATTTTAAAAAAATGAATGAAAATTATTTATAAAGGTCTTTTTGCAATATAGTGAAAAAAAAGTAGGAATTGACTTTAAAAATTTTTTTTTTATATTGCTTGTTTCCTTTTCCATTCGTAATATATTCTTCTTTTCCATATATAATATCTGGCTGATCGAATTATTCTTCTAATTGCTTGTGAATTTGCACGTATTCCATAACTATCCCTATAACTATTCTACTTTTTGTTAAAATCTTGTTAATAATAGTCGATTTCAGTATATTTTTTCAATGATTATTGACTTTATTCTATGAGATAGCTTTGTTGGCCCTGCCAGCTACCAAACTTTATTTATTGTTTATTCTTCTTAAAATAGAAAAACATTCGAATTAATTTTAACTGTTTGCTTAATTTTTAATAGTCTAATATTTTCCTTAGTTAAAATTAATAATTAATTTTCTATTTACCAATTATGAATATTTGACTGATCTAGACTTGAATATTTTCTAATAGCATAAATAAACACAATTAAATATTATAAATAGACTATTTTATTTAATATGGCAAGTTATGTTTGAAAAAACATTTCTTAATATCATTCGAAAGTTCATTTAAAACAGATGAATTTAATACGAGATTAAATCGTATTAAATAAATAAATTTCTACTGATAATACTACTATTACTATTAATTTCTTTTTAAATCTCTTTTGAGATTTATTTAAAATAAATTATTTCATTTTTTTTTTTTTTTCTTCTAATTCGTATGATATTATATCTAATGAGCCATAGCGTATTAAGCAGAATAAATGTTCTTTTCATGTCGAAACTTGTTAAATTTTTAATCATTTCTACTTAATACTTGATAAATTTCATAACGAGAATCGCACGTTGGCAAAAAACATTTTGGAGGCACTGTGTCTTGATGAGTGTAATTAGTGATAAAGCCGTTACGACGAAATACACATAAAGTGCTGGTAATAATTATTTCACTCACATGTGAACTTAAATCACAAACCTTCATCAAACTTTTTTCTTTAGAAAAGGTATTGCAGTTTTATTTAGTTAATTTTTTCAGGCATTAAAACATTTTCATCAGAATTATTATTGAGCTTTCTTGGATAAAAAAACTTATTGCTAATCTTTTATAAAAGAATAAAAAATTGAATTTTTTAAACTAACAGAATTCAATTTACTTTTAATAAAATTGTTTAATTGTTTCGCACTTGAATATTTAAACTAAAATTAAAACTTATATGAAAAATTTTCGTATGATACACTTTCTTTTGTAATACAATATTTTATTGTTTTTATAAAACTACAATTAATGTTGCTTGTTGTGATATTCTTGAAAACTTGGAATCAAATTTTACTAGGCAGAAAGCTAATTCTGCAATAAAACCGGTTCCATCCCATTCGAATTTAAGAATTAAACAGCATGTAATTTCTCTTTAATTTACCAAAGAGCTGAATTGTATATAAAAATATTTCTGTTCTCTTAATTAAGAAAGAAATTTTTTCGATGGCTTAACATCCATTAATCTACACCACCTGAACCAATAATGAATCAGCCTATATTTTGTGGGATTCTTGTTGGGATTGCACACCTAGTCATATTAATATTTTATTGAGAATGATGCCATCAGTAATAAAGCTTTGCTAGATTTTTTTTATGAATATCATTCTATTCAACACAATTTTTAATGGGGGTTGTGAAATATACAAAGTGTTTAAATACTTTACTAAGTTGAATATAGAGGTCGATGAATACTAAGTTGATACTGAATTTGGCCGATGTCGATTCTAAGTTGGTCGATGAATACTAAGTTAATACTGCATTTTACTAAGTTGAATATAGAGGTCGCGTTCATCTACTCAATGGTATGTGATGAAAGTAGGAAAGAAAAGTTAGGATGAATAGATAATAGTAATCGTATGAACTGGAAAAAAAGAAAAGAAAGAAAGAAAAATGAAAAACTGGTAATAAAAATGTAACATGAAATTTGCGATAAGTAAAGAGCAATAGTATTAGAAGAAAGACTGGAAGTTATTGAACTGAAGTAGAATAATTAAGTGAATATAAAATCATGGTGGTTTGAGGCTTCTATTCCATTTAGAAGTAGAGTAAGGATACTTGCATTTTCCACTGAATTGCGTAAAAATTTATTGCTAAGTAAGGATAGGCCGTAGAACTTGTTTGTAGAGAAGAATTTTGTTTAACAAAGTTAATTTAGAATATTTATTGACAAGTGGCAGAGCGAGATAAAATTTGTTCCTTTTTTATTATTTTTTGAATATGAGGTCGAAACGTTAGCTTATTGTCTATGATCAAGCCGAGATAGTTCATATTAGTTGTCCATTCAATTTTTTGGTTAAAAAGGAAGAGATTAATATTTGGTTGTTTGGCGTGTCCTTTTCGGAAAACAATGGCTTGAGATTTAGAGATATTAATTGCTATGTTCCATTTAGTTCGTCAATCCTCTAAAGTATCCAGGAAATTTTGAAGAGTTTTGATAACATAGCGAATATAAGCACCTTGGGCAAGAGCATTTTAAACATTTAAGCATTTAAATATTTTACTTTTACAGATGAAATTATTGACTGCTAGCAGAAGTTTCATCTTGCGTATTTGATCATTTAAAAATAACATCTTGATATATTTTTAAACTTTCAAATTATTAATTAACAGCTAATAATAAGCTTTAAAAAATTCAATAATTATTTTGTTAAAAAGATTGAAATTGAGTGTCCTTTATAATGTTTCTGTTTTTCCGATGTACAATGAATTAATTTGTTATTGACGAGTTGAAGATATGCATACACTGATAAAATTAATATTCATTACTCAACAATGCATTTTAACCATGGGCGCGATTCTTGAATACCAACCACAAATTTTATAAACGAATTCTTGTAATGGTAGATTTGCTGATAACACAATTATAACTAGTGGGGTTCTCGTACGAAGGTAAAAACAATCAAAGAATTAACTGATTCTAGACACTAAATCGAGTCTATCCTTAGCAGCTCAATGATAAAATTAAATTCATGTTTCAATTTAAAGTTTATATCCGATTAGTATATAGCTATCAATAATGCCATTTGAATAGTGAATAGAAGTACGATGACTGGATGGTGACGTTTTGTTCATCATTTTAATTAGCTAACCTTTTACTTTAATTGATTTTTCGAACAAATTTAATCTATTGCATGCCTTGATTACAAAATTGTAATGCATTATAGGACATCATTAACGGAATGCCTGTCCATGCTCTCTACTCATCATGATGTAAGGACAAAAATAAATATAACCTTTCATTACATTCTCTTGTCTATTATTTTACAGAATTCTGTGAGAGCCATTTTAGTTTTTTGGTTCGTAATTTTTTTATTTACTATTTTTGAATTAATATTTCTCTTGTTGAAAATATTGGATGTTAGGTTGAAATAATTTATCTCAAGTTTGAATATTGAAAATTTGGCTGTTAGGAATAATTTTCTGAGTTTCCTTTTTTAGCTATGACATAATTATGCTAATATAGGTTGTGAAATTATTTTTCTTGTTACATTTTACTGTCACCTTTCAATGACATATTATTCTTTAAATTTAATGCGTCACGAAGTAGAACTTGTTTATTTGTCTGCGTGCGTCATAGACACGTTTTATGAATGTTAATTTATCAATAACACCTATTCTATAAGAATAAATTCTTCTGGCTTGTCAAACTGAAACCTTGGCATAATTAAAAACAATGTTACCCTTTTTTATTTATGAGTGCACTTTAGTGCTAAGTAATTGAATACTTTAATTCTAAATTACTTAAATGTAATGAAATTGATTTCGTTATTAAATAAATGAGTGCTCTTACAAAACATAGTCATTTTCTGATGAGATCCAAATGCATAATGATTAAAAAAGATGAATCAACATTAATACAGGTGTTTTTGCTAGATTCGTGATTTTTGGTATCTTTTTTATTTTGTTAGCGTACGCTCTTTCATCAGAGCCTCATTTTCGATCATTTATAATTTGACGTCACCGGAAGTCTGTCTATTACGTCATTCGTGCGGCTTTTCGCCAAATTGTACTGCAGCAGCTGCAGTCTTTTAACTGGCTGACTGATAAGTCTGTCAGGTCTCAGCGCTACTCGGGTAAGTGAAATAGTTGTTCTTTTATGTCAAAACCACAAATTCAATGTAATTATGTGGATAACACATTCTTGGAACCCTCGACGATATCCTCCATGTATTAAATTTCATTCTTTTTGTTTCGTTTATTGACGATTGACCCATTTTTGTGCTCGCCCGGATTTTCGGAATTGATGCTGTGTGAAAGTAACAACGATTAAAATATAGACTTAATAAGAAGTATTACGATTGTTATAATTGACCAGAATTTTAACTAAATGAATTTTAAACAGTTCCTCTTTTAGATGATTTGTTCTTGTCGGCATGAAGGTCAAATGGTGTGCGCAGTTTGATTTTTGGAGGCCTTGCAACCAGTTGTGAAATTCTTTTACAGATGGATGCATTTTTTGCATATTGACATTGACATTTATCTTTGATCACATCAAAAATCAAAATAACACAACAAAAATGACCTTCATTTAGACTTCTTGAAATTCAATTTGTTGAATTTTGAGTAGTTGCCTATTTTGACGTTAACAGCAGGTATCATATTTAACCATTTCCCATTTGTTACAACAACTAGTTTTGGTTTTGAATCATTCTAACTTAATGTGCTTTTGTTCTATACTTTAATCTTTCTGAAGTAAGGTTTTTTAACATTTATTGATTCAGTTAATTTTTTTAACTGTAGTTTTATGTAAGTTTTTATTTGCTTTCTAATTTGTATTATATTAAATATTTATCTTTTTATTATATTTTAAGACTTGTAATTTGGACAACTTCCTCTGTTTTACTGTTTAGGCCAATATCTTAATATAATTAATTTCTTTGTATGTTCATTTGTTGTATGTTCGTGTTATTTCTTAAGTATTGAATATTACTAATATTCTTTTATTTGCCATATGTTCACTCTGTTTCTTTTATATCTTAAATTATTAAGAATTATGTTAAAAATTAATGTTGACATGAGGTTTAATTAAAAATATTTTTTATTAAGTTTTTAGTTGAAACTAATTTTGATAAGTTGTCTACATAAGAGTGTAAAAAAATTTTCAATCTTTTTTTTTTTTCCAAGATTTTTCTTTTAATTTTATTGAATCAAATAGTTTTATATTATATTAATAAAACTGGTATGCAAGTCTTACAAAAAAAAAAAAACCAACAAGAATCGTATCCGTTTTTAACAATTTGTTCAATCGGCCAGTATTTGAAACATTTGAAACGACATTGATATTTGTAACTCAATAGTTTATAAATATCATTATTATATTGGCTAATGCTACCACATTAAGACATGTAGATTTTTTTTTTTTCAGTATCATTGAAATTTTTAAAAATCTATTGGATAATCATAAATAATTGTACGAAATACTAAAAATTAATATAATTATTACCTACTTATTAAAGATGTAATTGTTGAGAATTTAACACTTTTTCAGGCTGATTTTGTCATTAAGTTGTGATTTAATTTTATCAGTGGCTCATTGTATTGTAATGTTTCAAATACTGGCCGATTGAACAAATTGTTAAAAACGGATACGATTCTTGTTTTTTTTTTGGAAGACTTGTATACCAGTTTTATTTTTAAATTTTAAATATTTGGGTGCTGTTCTAATTTAAATTGATAGTTTTGCCATATTGAATACATTGTGACTAATGTCAAAAGTTGCATTATTTTTCCCCCCCAAAAAAAGAAAAAACGAATAGTTAATTTTGCAACAGCTCTTAGATTTTAATAATTCATTTAAATTTATTCATTAATAATTATTTTAATGATTTTATTTTCTTCATAAAGGCAATTTTAATAATTAATATGGAATAAAAAAAATATAAATAAAAAGAATCATTTATCAAATCTTGATGTTTATATATCAATCTTTTTATAATTAAAGGGATATATTAATATTTAGATAAATATTATCTTGATAATATCTGAAACTAATATTTTATTTCAGAAAAAAATTATCTTTTGATAACATAGGAAAAACAATTTGTGTACTTATTGTCGAAAAAATTAAAGCATATTTTTATAAATTAAATTGAATCAAATAGCTGGTTATCAATGAAGATAAAATTAAAGTGAATCAAATAGCTGGTTATCAATGAAAATAGTTTTTTTTTTTTTTTTTAAATTAAAAACACTTTACTGGAGAGAAAAAATTAAACTTACGGTTAAAGGGAATTTTGAAGATAAGAGAAAATATTGAAGAGATTTTAATCTTTTTAGTTGTAAAGTTTATTTAATCAAGTGTAAAATTAAATTAAGATATAAAAATTATTTAGAAAATGGGTATTTTGTATATTTGCCCATTATCAATTCTTGGGTAATACCTTTGTTAACCCATTTATGTGTTCATGTTGAACCAATTAATAAGAAGATATTAATTATTGCAGTGTTTAATAGTGAAATTGTGTTGTTGTTACTAGTTTAGGCAAACAAACCATTTTATTTTCTTCTTTATATATATATATTATTATTATCTTAGTAACAGGTGAGCATTAATAAAGTAATATTATATTTTGTTTCCGTTAATGCATGTCTTCTCTGTAGACCTTTGATAACAGATTGTATTAATTACAAAGTTAAGATTTTGTCAATTCACATTTTTATTATGCTGATGGCCATACTGTATTTCAAAACATCCATTCTTACTTGAGTAACAAGAAAGGCCAATATATTTTAAAGAATGGAATCTTAAATTTGATTGTTCAAGCCTTTAGCATTCAAATTTTTATATTCTTTCTTGTATTGTAGGTTTATATTGTGGGTTATATTCTGAAGTTAAGATGAGCTTAATAATTTTTTGTTAATACCAGTAGTAAGGAATTTTCAACAATATTCCTTTGTATTGGTACTAACACTTTTTTCTTGCAAGTAAAATTCCATTTTAAGTCTTGTCATTCCATATTTTATCATTTATCTTGTGCAATAAGTCGTTAATAAGTTTATTTCATTAGTCGGCTATAATTTCTGATGTGATGTATAACCCTTATTACATTATATGTCTTTATTTATCTGTGCTAGCCTTGATTAAATAGAGTTTTTACAATTTGTATTGCCCTATTATGTATTTTTATGTGTGTGTATAGATATTTTTATAATAAGTGCCAGTAATTCTTTCAATAACCTTCCAAAAGTATATTTGAAAAGTGTTATTGTGCTTATAAATATTTCAGAAAGATCATGCCAATGCTATTAGATATTTATAACTTTTAATTTTTTTTTTCAATTTGTGAGGTACAGTTATGTTTAGGAAATAATTATTGCAATCAATGTATAATATTTTACATACCTATAAAAACCAAACATTAAAAGTTTATATATTTTTAAAAAATCAATTTTTAGATGGGAATGTCTTAAAAAAATCTTTACAATTTTTAAATTTTGGAAATTAAGAGACATTTAAAGTTTCTGAATACATTAAACATTTATTAGAAATGTTCAATTCATTTTTCCTATATATTTAAATTTATTTATGTTAGTACTGTATATGAATTGAATGGATAGAGAAGTTATGCATCTTTTATTGATATAGAGAAACTGGTTTTTACATGAATTGGATATTAATATCTTATTTTTAAATGTAGATCTTAGTTTATTTGCATAAACTCTTAATTTTTATACCAAACAATTGATAATTAAGATTTTAACCCCCATAGCCAGGGTAAGTCTATTTTTATAGCATCTGTATTGAATGGGAATTTAATGTGCATAATGGGAAAGGAGTTGCGACTGATCATATCCTGCATTTTGGGGCTCATCATCTGGAACTTGATGATTATACAGAAATAGTATCAGAACTTTTAAGTATTATATATTCTCAACTGGTGAATTAATTTAATTTTAATATATTATTATGAATATTTATAATCATATAAATAAAATATACTGAAATTGAAGATTTAAATAACATTATTTGCATAAATATAATTTTGTCTAATATTTTGAAATGTTTACATGTTGATGCTGGTCTAATAGTAATGATTTTTAAATATTTCATTATATTTAGAAAATACAAATTGCATTGGGCCAATACATGCATAAAAAAACCAGATTAAAAAATAAAAGTTATTAAAGTAAACTTATAAAAGAAAAAATTTATCAGAACAATAATTTAAATCTCTGTCAAAAGCTGTTAAAATATTAACCTACAATGATTGGCAAGTTTCATCATAGTATAAAATTTTAATAACAAAGCTAAGTATAATTGCAGTTCTTGATTTCAATAGAAATGCAAGTGAGCTTAGATGTGCATGTGTAATAACTTCTTACTTTGTACATATTGAGAGACAATGAAGTTATGTATAGTAAGCTTTAAAAGGTGGCAATTCGAAAATATAAATTAGAATTTGAAAATAAGAATATAGTTTTAATTTACAAATAAAAACCCATTATCTTTATACGTTAACATTTAAAAATTAAAACATGATTTTCTTTAGTAAAGAGTCACAAATAGCATTATAATGAGGCATAGTTGTGTAATACTATTTCATTATAAATGCATATTCAATTAATAATTTTTTACTTTTCAGTGTAGCACTGCGTCATGAACAACACTAGTGTTGCTATCAGTATGGTGTCCTCCTCTTCTGACACAGCCAGGCATATATGCAGAATCAGTGTCTCAAGCTGCAAGGAAGTGAATGTGAGGCTGGACTGGCCTCTACAGCAAATGAAGCCAGCGGACATCCAGAGGCTGCGCAATCTCTTCAGCCCTGTTGCAGTCAGGCACTAGTCGATAAGCATAGAAGAAGAGTAAGTTGGTCTTCATCCGACCTGGGGTAACTCTCTCTGCGCGACTCAGGTTAAGTAATTATTTTTGAATGGTCCCCTCTGCTTCCCATAGATGCAGCCTCATGCAGCCAACCCTATTTCATTTCCTTTATCATTCTGTTAAACAATCAACTTCATCTCTTGTTTCTTTATTTGAAATTGGCTGAAGAAAGAAACTGACCTTGATTCTTTCTCTATCCTTTCCTTCCTGGTAAAAGTATTTATGAATAGTTTCTTACCTGATAACAGCCCAGTAGTCATTCCAAAACAATTATATAATATGTATACCTGGATTTGATTAAGGAATTTATTACTGAGAATTTTCTATTCCTTATATATGAATTAAAACCTATTTGAAAGTTTTAAAATTAAGCCTTTGTTGATGTATAGAAAATATACATTTATAATATACAGTGATCATTTCATATTTATACATTTATTTTTTGGAGCATAATCTTCATTGAGTTTAAAAACAAAACAGACGTACAAAATAAGGTTAAACGTTTAAATTTTGGACTGCTTTATAGCATGACTTTTTGTTTGAATAAAAAAAAAATTACAACTTCATTATATTTATTTATTTTTGTTGGATTATATCTGCTTTTCTCTGAAGGTTGTTAGTTTTCAACTTGCATTTTTTGTAAATTCATTAAAGATTAGCAAGTTTAAAAGTTTCTTACAACTATATATAAATTTACAGATGTAAAAAAAGGAATATAAAGTAAATATTGTTTTAATGATTATTTTTATATATTTCATGGCTAAATGATTTTTAAAGATTTTTGAGCAGTTTCTTTATGAATTTTTAAAAATAGTTTTAATGACTTGCATATATTTTGCAAGAAGTAAACATAAAAGGATAAAAGAATCGACTACAACAAAAAAAAAATCAAAGTTAAGCAAAAATATATTCAGTTAATAATTCATCAAATTCCTTATAAGTTTCAGAGATCTTTTTCCATGTATTAGAGCATTTTTAAATTCCAAAATAACCATCTGCATTGTCTAAGGATTTAAAATTTTTAATTTGCCATTTAAAAAATTTAATTGAAAAATATTGTCTAAATTTATACTGAAATAATTTTTCTATTTCATATGTTTCAAGCATACAAAAACGATTTGTAGCTTTTAGCACAAATGCATATGCACATTGCCTTTCTTTTTTTCTAATGCACTTCATTTTAAAATTGTTTTAAGCAAGACAATTTGTCTGTTTTTTAAATTGAAGATTTGATATACATTACTTTTCCTTTAAACTTAGTTCTTTAAGAGCTGCAAATTTTTCAATCTTAATTATAAAATTGAATATATAACTATAAAAATGTAAGAAGAACCAAGAATTTAAAAATGCTGAAAAATTTTCTTAAGTCACTTTCAAAACTAGTACAAGTTTCAGTTTTTAACTAATCTTGTATTTCTATTGGGTAAATAGAAATATCAAGTTTTTTGGTATCTGAAATTTTTCTAAAACCTTCATCAGAATTTCAAATCTTTTTTTGTTAAAATTAAAGGTTGAATAGAAATTTTGTTAAATTAATAATTCTTCAAATTCTACATGCATTCAGTATTAAAATATTCGAGTATGCAATTATCCAAATATATTAACATGTCTTTTTTTAAATATATGTCCTATTTAAAAATCTTGATATTTTCTAGAAGGGAAATACAATAACTTCTTACTTTTTGTCTTTCATGTTAAAGTAATTTTTTTCGAATTTTAAAAGGAAATATTGGATTATTTCTTTAAAATTAATATATTTTGATGGATTCTTGGAATTCTATCTAAAAATTAAATAGCCCACTAAATCTCATTCCTTTAGAAATCACATTAAGAATGGTCGTTTTTAAAATTAACTCTACACTGCACGAATTTTTTTTATACTCTATAAAATAATAAAATTTCTGCCAGACAGTGTAGGGTTTTAATAAATCCTTGTTTAATTCTATTAGTATTTTCTATTATTGAAAAAATCCTTGTATAATATATATATAATTCTTTGCTTAACTTTCATATTAATAGTCATTTTGTTTCTTTTTCAGGCTTCACATGTAAGTCGAATTAGGGGGTTATTTCTTGAAGATCACATATTTCGTTTATCACTGTTATTAGCACCCAAAATGGTCACCCAAGCAATTATGGAAGGAGGACTGTCCACCACTGCCAATCCTGCGGGAGATAGTGAGCAATCTGAGCTTCTGGCGCTCTCGGTCTGCCCAGAGGAAGAATGTCTTCACAGTCCAGATTCTGTAATCAACATTCTGCCCTCAGACTCTGTCAGTGGAAATCTTCTCTCGGGAGCAGTCAATGAAACCTATGATGGGAGCATCAAAGATGGATCTGTGGATCTGAATGATGATAAGGATCATAGTGACATTATTTTAACTATTGAAGGTGAGGGAACTGGCAAGAAAGATGAACTGCCACCAACTGAATCACTGCGAGCTATGGTTTTCCAAGTGTTTATTCCTTTTCTTATTGCTGGATGTGGCACAGTTGCTGCAGGAATTGTTTTGGACATTGTTCAGGTATGTTTGTTAAAATGAAGGTTCATTCATGCAAAAGTTCTTGGTACTTCCTTATAGCAGTTTTGGCAGAACTGCATTAGTGGTATAGCTAAGACATTTTGTATAGTATCTAAATTATGTTTGTGCTCTTGCATTTCCAATAATTCCAAAAATTTACTTTATCCATTCAAAAAGCTTGCCTTTCTGAAAGTTTTTATTTTTTCATCTGTGAAATAAATATGTTAATGTAAGAGGGCTTATGGTATACATTAAATTTAAGATGAGTAGTTTTTATATTAAATGTAAACAAATTCAACAAACAATTCAACAAATTTTATATGTAGTTTTACTGGAAAGACAAGGAAATGGCTTAATTTGTTTTGTGAGGAATTGTGTGTAGTTATAAAAATTTCAGTGTTGGCCACAATCATCCCCACTTAATATACATGATCAATTTATAGCTAAAATAGTAATTTATTACTTTTTATGTTAATGATATACTCAAACTAACTAATATAAATTTAATAAATACCAGCAGTCAATAAAAGGCTTTGTAATAAAATATGATTGTTGCCAAATGCTTCTAGGATAAAAAAAAAAATACCAGTTTCTTTATATTTTAATTTAATTGTTTTTGATTTCGTCAATTCATTTTGCTTGTGTATTTTTTGATTTGCCAGTCTTGTGATAACTTAAAAAAAAAAGTGTGAATTTGAGGGAATGCAAGAGGTTGGGGTCGGTATTTAATGTTGCTAATTGTTAATTGTCATATGCAGCGATTTAAATAATTGAACTTGCAAACATAAAGAATATTTATGATGCTATTTTAATGTTATATTTTGATATATACATTTAAAAATAGGTTTTAAAATGTTATCGGAGAATCTTTTGAAGTTTTAGATTCATTTATTTGCTTATTGTGTCAAGCATGGGAATTATGTAATGATATATATTGCTGATAGTATTTCTTCATGACATAAAATTCGTTGTGATTAAGTAGAAGGAATAAAATAAAAAATGTATATATTGTAGTTTTCCTCTTTCTTTTTTTAAATTCTACTTTTGAATGATTGTCATAAAATATATAGGTCCATTATCAATTTAGAATGAAATATGTTATACTTTTTGTTCTTATTGTATTAAAAGTAATTAGTTTGAAAACTTGAAATTCTAATTTTGACTCCTTTTTGTTTTGATATGAAAATCTATTGCATTATTTTCCTTGTAATTAAAAAAATTTTTTTTTGAGCTTGTGATTTATTCTCTTGTTATGTATTTTCTATAAACATTCCATTTATTGTATATTTTATACTTCTGGATGTTAACTTTTTTTCTTAATATGTTTATGAATTTAAAAAAAGGAAAGACAGTATGTAAAAAAAAATGTAATAAATTATTTTCTTGTGTTTTTTATTGAAGTGTTCTAAATTATGATTTTCTTTAGACATGGCCTGTGTTTAAAAATGTTACCCAGCTATTTATCCTTGTACCAGCTCTATTAGGATTAAAAGGAAATCTAGAAATGACATTGGCTGCACGGATTTCTACTCAGGTTGGTGTTGGCTTCTTTTTATAAAGATTTTTTTTTTATGCATTTAAAGATATATGTTTAATTTATAAAACTTAAGATTTGTTTAGTATATATAAATAACACTTATTTCATAAACATTTTCTTGTAAATTAAATGAATGTAGTGAAATGATTGATTAGGGGCTAATTCTTTATTTTTTAGATTTGTCAATTAATTGTAATGTAAATTACCAATTATCATAACTAAATATTAATACAATTTCTTCAGTGTTTAATTTGCTATACTTTATTTACAAGGGAATTTAATAAAATTCTTTTACTGCTAAAAACTAGTAATTAGTTTTTGCATTAAAAAACTTTTCGAAGTTAATAGAATATTTTTGTACAATTGTATTAATATAGCTTTAATTGTAAATTTTTCCATAGATTTTGGAAATTGATAAAAAGAAATAAAGTGAATAATTTAATCATTATATTTTAGTATTAAAAAATATTTAACTAACAGTTTTAAAATTAAGAAAAAAACATATATAATGAAGTATAGTGTTATATGTGAGTGTGGTATCCTTTTTAATTTAATTGTTTATATTATTTATAGGCAAATTTAGGTCAACTTGACAGTCTGAGAGAGCAGTGGAAAATGACCTATGGCAATATGGCTCTGGTTCTAGTAAGTTATAAATATAATTTTTAAAAATTAGTTTCAGAATTGGAATATTATATATAAAATTTTCAAATAAGATTTTAATATTCTTTTTGTGATGAAAAAGATGACTTACCAATAAAATATTTAAGTTGAATCTTTACAAATTGATTTACTTATAAGATTGTATAATATTTTTATCTTGAAAGTTTTATTTCTAGGTAAATAAAATATTGCTGATAAAATTTGTTTGAGAACTGCTTTTAAAATATTAATTAAATGGAGGCAAGTTATAACCTTAATATATAGAGCTCTCATAAATATTTAAAAAATTATAGAAATATTATAGATTAATTAGAAATGATAAAAACTAATGGAAAAGCATACTAGTTATTAAGCATCATTTAATATTGATGTGGCTAATAGGCACCTAACATGCAAAGCAGCTTTAAGAAATAAAAAAAACTTTTGAAGGTAGATCTGTTAATAACTTTTATTTGCTATTGTGTATCTTTTGTATCTCTAATAAAAATAAAATTTGAAAATAAAAGGATATATAATGATATATTAGCTTCATAAGAGTTTACATAAAATTACTAAATTATATAAATATGAAAGTGTTTTATATTAAAAATAATAAAATATGAAAGTGAAAATTTGATATTGTTTAAGATATAGGATTTTGTAAAAATCTAATAATATTTTTCAGTGTCAGGCAACCATTGTGGCTTTTCTGGCTTCTGTATTTGCTATTATAGTCGATGTTATCCAAGAACATAAATTTGATATCCACCATGCTTTATTACTTTGTGCTAGCAGCTTAATTACAGCCGTAATTGCAAGTTTAGTTTTAGGTAGGTAAAGAAAAAAAAATTTACTTCAAATTGATTTATTTCTTATGCTGAATTTAAAATATTCATTTTTTAACCAACTTTCTATCTCAGTTTTATCAGATATCATATATTTGTATCACTAATTTTAATTATGTCTTGTAAATGTTTGAAAACAATTTCTCTTTTTAAAAGCATTTTCTGATTGATCAAGGTTCAGTTTATTTGTACTGAAATATTCAATAAAAAATATATATAAAATTTTGATCAAAGGATAAATATTAGGATGGAGCATAATTTTATTAATTTTTTTCCTATTAGCTCTGGAAAGTTGTGGAATGGTTTCAGAATAATTATACACATCTTCCAATTCTACTTTTTCTAAATATATGAAAGTAGTTGAACATTTTGTAAATATTCAGTGACTTTTAATTTATGCCCCCCCCCCCCCCTTAAAAGCACTTGTGGTAAAAATGTTTTTATTAAATTTACTTTTACTGTAATGAAATGATTGCAAATTTCTTGAATAATTAATAATAAAACTTATTATGAGAATCAATTGCTATTCTAAATTGTTACTGTTATCCATTTTGAAACTAAAAGCCAAATTTGAAGATATTTATTAATTACTCTTAACATTTTACATTTGTCTTTCTAACTTTTCTGTATGATATTTAAAAAAACCACTGAAACTGGGGGGAAATATATCATTTTCAGTTAATTTTACATATTTTTATAAAATATTTTCACACATATTAAAATGTATTGATAAGTTTCATTTATATTTTATGTCATTGCTAAGTAAAAAATAATTAATATTGATTAATAAATTAAAAATAAATATAAATGGATTATATAATTTCTGTTGAAGTGATCTAGCCAAATTATCAGTGATAATACCATAGATTTTTTGTCAATAAACAAGTTTTATAGTATAAGAATTATTAGTTTATGTCTAAACTTTTGGTTCACAGGCTTCATCACTATTGGTGTTGTTCTTTCTTCCCGCAAATTGCACATAAACCCCGACAATGTTGCAACACCCATTGCAGCATCTTTAGGTGATGTCACTACTTTAGGTCTTTTAGCCTCTATTAGTAGTGGCCTATATGGGATTGTTAGTAAGTATTTTTTTTCTTTGAAATAGTGTCTATTGAGCATAAATAATTCTAATTTGCATAAATATGAGCCTGACACTGATAGTGTTGAAAATTGGCATTCAGTCAAGTCAGAAGTATTAAAGAGAAGTAGCATCATTAGGGGAAAAATTTTGCAATCTGCACCAATCTATTAATTACTTCTGTATACAATAATGCAATTTTTTTTTTTTTAAATGTCATTTTTTACCTTTATAAATGAAACTTCTGTTTCCATCCTGCTCTAAGAAAATAAGAATTATTAAATTCTTTACCCCTGTTTCTATAAATGAAAATTTTAAAATAAATCAAAAGAAGATATTTCATTTGCAAATATATTTTAAATACAATACATTATATCACTGCAACCTTGTTTTAACAGTTATGAATATATAATAAACTAAGTCTTTGAAAATATTAATTAGTTATTAATAAAAAAAAAATCAATAACTTGTAAGTAAAGCATTTTAATGGAATTTAATTCTCAATTTTTAATAAATAAGTAGAAATTTTTAAAATATGTAAAAAGAAACCATAATGGCTGATAACTATTTAAAAAACTGAATATCTTGTTTTTGATTTATCAAGGTTTGAAAGTTAATGAAAAGCAGTACTTTTATAATGATGCTCCTTCATATTTCAGATTAAGATATTCTTAAATCTTAAATATGAGGGAACATTATTATTTCTATTGAAATAACAAAAAACCTTTATTTTTAATAAATATGTTTTCATTGACTAGTGTTATAATCTGATTTTATTTCTTTTAATTGCATAGTAATTGTTATTTTTTTTCCAGTGACTGACAATTGGGTTGCACCCCTCTTGGTTGTATTGTTTTTGATTTTAATCCCAATTTGGGTAGTTATTGCCAAAAGAAATAAATTTACAAAACAAGTTTTATATACTGGTTGGTTGCCTGTTATCAGTGCTGTATTCATTTCAAGGTAAGAAAAGAACATAATTTGTGTCCTTGACATTTTTTTAAGGACGTTTTATTGTATTTTAATGTTTAAAGGGATTTGTTTATCATTTTTTAACAATGATGTCATGTTATGTGAAACTGAAAGAATTTTCAATTTAATTTTTTTTTTTTTTTAGTGTATTTGATGTTTAATTTGCTTTTCTTTTTATTTCTAGTGCTGGAGGTTGTGTTCTTGATTTAGCCATTGCAAAATTTACAGGCATTGCAGTTTTCCAGCCTGTTATTAATGGTTAGTTAATACATGATGCTGATATTCAATTTTTTTAAAATTATAATTCATTTTACATTCTTTTCTTAATTTTTTTAGCTTCTTTAAAAGAATATTAAATGGGGTTAAATAATGATTTTTAATATTTCATTACATTCTTATTGAGAAAAGAATTTTTCCTGTTAAAAATGATAGGAATTTTTTTAATAAAAAAATAGGGTCTCTGTAATTGTAATAATTTTGAATTTATTAAGAAATCCTTAAAGTTACTGTTTATATGTATTTAATTTACAGGTTAGTAAATTAAAGGAAAATTTTTAATACAGTAAGTTATGCTATAAATATGCTAAGTCAAATTAAAATGCATGCAACTGATGTTTTTTTTTTATTTTAGGCGTTGGTGGTAATCTTGTCGCCGTTCAGTCTAGTCGTATCTCCACTTATCTTCATCAAAGATCTGAGATGGGAACACTTCCTAGTTCTGATCCCAAAAGTTGTATCAGTCCTTATTCAGTTTTCTTTGGAAAAGGTAATATTTTTGATAAATATTTTATTTTCATTATACATGTCTTTATCTCTTTTGTTTAGATAATTTTTTATAAATAGAATCATACTTTTGAAACTTGTGTGTAGAAATCTGTTTTTCTACAACTTTTGCACAAATACAATTTATCAATTTAAACTGATAATTTTACTTGTTAAATTGTTTTGTTGGCATTATTACATTAATTTTTTATTGGTTTTTTGAGTATTGCATGGATCATTTATATTCTCAAATTGCTTATGTATATTTTTGGCAGAAAGAAAAGCTTTTTTTGATAATATTGCAACAGTCTCTTATTGGAATGTTAAAAGTTATAGCTATTTTTGAATGTCCACTGGAGAAGTTCATAAATATGCTCTATTTATACTAAAATTAATTAGTTTCTTAATAGCTTGTTACATTATTTAGCTGGTACATATTTATCTATAAAAATTCCTATTGATAATTATAGATAGTTTATTAATGATTTGATTTAAATGAACATTTTTGTGTGCATTACTGGATATTGACTGACTGTAAGTGTTATAGCATTTGAATAATTGTTTTTCTGTAAAAGTAAGTAATCTTGCAAAATTAATTTTTAAAAATAATTCAAAAATTAATTTTTCAAATTAGTATTTTATGTGCTCTTTTTTGTTCCTCTTTATCAATAAATTTCATTATAATTTCACGGAATTTGAACTCATCATTTGACTTCAATGGTTAGGTTTATTTAATATATTAAGATGTTATTTATTATATAAAGAGGGAAGTAATGTTTTTGATATCTAAATAGTTTCTTTTAACTTCTAATTATTATTAAATAAATAATTGTAAATGTACTCGGAGTTCTACCTATATTAGAGGGGGAAAATTTAGTTATTAAAACATGAGAATTATAAAAGTCGGGTGATTTTGTATCAAGCAAATCCAAAAAGTAAATTCCATTTTTAAATTCTGATGGCAGCAGCACTGCATTCCGATGATATGGCTGATACATATGGCTCTCTAATTCAATGATCCATTTGCTAGGCAGAAGACAAGATATATCTATTTTTCAAAATAGGGGATGATAAATTATTAAATTTTTTTTTTTCACCTCCATCTCTGCAAAGTAGTGATCATAATTTAATTTTTGATTGCGTAGAACTTGTCTGCAGTAAAATAGATTATTGGAGAAAAAAAAATCGGGAATATATTAGTGTGTATACATTCATGTAATAATTTAATGAACTATAAGGAATGTGCTATCAATATATGCAGTGGCCCAACTCATGACAAGTATGTACTAGCATGCTGAAAGGTCAAGATTCAAATCTGCTGGCGACATCTATAGTAGTCATTGCTTTTAGTAATGAGGAATCTTTATAACGATTGTGACAATGTGTGCAAAAACATCTCGCACCAATAGTCAAACTGTTTGGTAGAAGTCTTCTGGATTTTCTCTCATATAACACAAATGTGAGTTAGTTACCTGTAAAAGTTGTTTCTTCACTTGTGGGTGGGCTGGCTGCCACTTATGTAACCTGGCTCCCGTCATATCTGGGATATACAAGTGGTATATGAGAACCACTGATCTTTGTACAAAAAAAATATATATGCAGTGCAGGACAGCGGAATTTTTTTTTTTTTTAGTCTTTTTTTTGTGGCCAATGAGGGATCTTTTCATAAATTTTCATCACTGGGGAATATTGTTGTACTGTAGAAGGGATACAAAAATTAATGCCTTTCTACAACCAATACGTAAGCAATAATGAAAACTACTTAAAATTGTAACCTGTATGTCCTACGGCAATTAAATTTTATTATAATATAAGTGATTGTATTAAGATAGCGAGTTTGTTGTAGTAAAATTTCTAAATAGTATTTTCTATATACAATTATTTTATAAGAATTAAAATTTTATTTTATTTTAAATTTAAAGTGAACTAAATTTTATTTTCCCATTTGCATATGGAACTTATTTTTTGGAATAGTCTTGTTATTAAAAAGTTTCACTAGATAAAATGTAACTGTTCAAGTGACAAACTGAAGGAAATAGTGAATTATTCTTCATTGTATTTTATTTAACTTCAGTTGTTTGTTTATAAAATATCCCAATGTGAATCTTTTCATTTTTCTGTATTTTCTAAGCTTCTGTGCTGTTGTGTAAGGTAAGCTTACATTCATGTATTGATTGTAGCATTTAAAATATGTATTTAGAAAATAGTACATATTGATGTTTATTTACGTTGTATTAAATAAAGATTTGTGAACAGATATATTAAAACTATCACATTGATTAGCAGAAGAAACTTGGATTATGAGCTGGTTATAATGCATTTTATTTTTTTTTTTTCATTTATTATTTTATAAATATTTAGAAATTGAATAATTTACTTTGGAAAAATTTACTATAATTACTTCACAATTTTTATTTTAAGTAAAAATAATTCGGTGATTTTGTAGTTAGTCCTTTCTAACTATTTCTTAAATCCTTGAAATTATTATATAATAGCATTTATTAAATGAATATTAATATGAAGAATATTAGCATATGAAATACATCTCTGTTAAATTGATTTATTTTAGATTTTTACTTCATTTCTAAGCGAAATAAAAAAAAAATATCTTCCATATTATTTGTTTTTAAAACAAACTTCCTTAAAAAAATATATTCTTTAAATAATTAAAATTGGTTTCTAACCATCTAAACAAATAATAAATTTTTTTTTAATTAAACTTTTGTTGTGATGTAGGAGATATATGTATGTGCACTGGAGATATTTTTGCTAATATTTATTTATTCAAACAAGATTCATAGTGTAATTAACAATGCATTTTAAGCATTTTTGTTTTAACATCCCATAAATTTGATGTTCTGAATTGTATCTGTATATACATCTTTCAGTTCTTTTGTTAGAAAATCTAGAATTTTCGTAATTTTGATGTGAAATATAGGGATTAGTTTATATTTAAGCATGAAGTAAGAAAGAAAAATTGAGTATAAATATTTTTCCAATCTTAATTTTTGTAAAAAAAAAAAACTTAGAAATGTTTTCTTGATGAAATATGTGCTGTAGTCTTGGATAAAATCAGTTTATATTTCAATATGACTTAAATTGTATTCGAATGTTCAGCTCAAATTTACTAATTAATTTCTAAAAAGTATTTTACGGAAGACTTTATGCAATCAACTAAATTTTGCATTTAATTGAATTTTCTATGTTTTGAAATAGTCTTGGTTTAATTTTAAATTGAACGTTATGAGTGAAGGAAAGGAGAAATTTTTAATGAAAATAAATATTGAGATAAGATTTAAGATCATAAGATTAAAATGTTTGCTACTAACGAAGACTAATTGCTTTCTAAAAAAAAGCAGTTTAATGGATCATACTTTTTAATACTTCTCATGTCGATAACTGAAAAAGAGCAATTCCATTATAATTAATGACTATAATCGGTATTCTTTTAAGATAATTATTTTGCAATGGGGATTTCTTAATGACTGTTTATCTGCATCTAAATAATATTTATACCTGCCAGTTGTTATGTAGCTTTAAAAAAAATATACATATTTTGATTAGCTTTTAAAGAGAATAGTAGTATTTTTTAATTATCTTTATTTAAAGCAACATACATGCAAATGCTATTATTGTAAAATTCGTACACTTATATACAGTCATGTTGTGTGTACCTGATTATCAATTTTTATTTCAGTTGTATTCAATGTAATATTTTATAAACTAAGATGAACATTTATTTTTTATTTTTGTGTTGCCATATGAATAAACCAAATTTTTATTTAAATCTCTTAACTTTTAACTGTTTGCTGTATTCGAGGGAAGTGTACTCTTTGTATTATTTTCTTATGATTCATCTGATATTAGAAATTTAATTGTCTGATTAAATCATAGCATAATTATTAGCATTTTTGCTTTTGCTTCTGTGAGTTGCCAATTTTAAACTTTTAAATTTCTGCAAATATGTCTTCCCTCCACCACCTTTTATTTCAGGACCTGAATGGCCGAGTGTCTGGCGCTCGGGGCCACAGGTTTCGGGTTCGAATCCCGGCGGTGCCATGGATGTTTGTAGTGGTTCGGAATCCACTTTCAGCCGTAGGTCCCGGTCTTCTATGACTGTAAGAGCGTCACGGAGCAAAAGTCAGGCTTCTACCTACGGGTGCTCCATCACAACAGAAGCTGCTTCCTTCCCCTTCAATCATGAGTCCATATGGGCTCGTGGGCTTGGCCAGCCAAGTGGGATAAGAAACAACAACAACACCTTTTATTTCAAATGCCATTCCATGTTTGCAATTGCCTCGAGTCTTTTACTCCACTACTAATTAAAAAAAAAAAAAAAATTTATCACGTTCTTAGTTGGGAAAAGCCTGCCTGTACTAGAATAAAACAATTCCCCTCAGTCAGAAACTGTTTGAAAGAAAAATGCAATAAAATTATATTACATTATTGTATTGAATTTTGTAAATTTGTAAAAAAAAATATATATAAATTTTTAATACATTGGCTTTGCTCTGAGATTCAGAAATTGGAATCTTGCAAAAGTGAATAACCAACTTTTGTATTAAAACAAAAAATTGCCAGTCGAATACAATTCATGCCTACCTTAAATGTTTATGTTTTGCAGCAGCTAATTATAAATAAAAACCTAGACTGTTTTGAAAATCATTTCAAGCATACATACCATAGTTGATATTGACAAAAATTCAATTTATTTTTTAAATTATGATATTTAAACTTGTAGGAAAGCAATGTTTATAAAATTGATTTTATATGTATGTATTGAAGCACGATTTTCTTATATGGTTGTATGTTTAGTAGTAACTATATTCCTTCTAGTTTTAACGCAACCTTAAATTTGTGTTGTTAGGAATTGTAGAATTATAGTTGTAAAATATAGTTAGACTTCTTTATAACATGGATAAAATTAAAAGGTTTCTAAAAAGAAAAATTGTTTTAAAAATAAAAATATATTTAGTTATTAATTAGAGAATAAATAAAAAGGTTTATATATTCAATTCTATGATAAGCGAAGTTTTAAATAAAGCAGTCATGTGTGTCTATATTATATATATGAGGAAAGAAAAATATGAACTCTGCAGATGATAATTGTTTACTTCTTTTTTTTTTTTTAAATAACTGTCTTAAATATGTTTAATACATTAACATGTGTTGTGGGTTCCTCGTTAAAGTGAAGCTACATATTACCCTTAGCCATGGCCTAGTTGCCTGTGACGGGTCTTCTGGACCTGGTGCAAGTTTTCCTACACCAGGGAGATTAGTAACAACAACTCGGGTGTTGTGTTATATAGTGCTTCTTTATTTGAAAACTATTAAGTTAATTTTAAGTTAAATCATCATTAAAGTATGGTATTTTTAATTAGGCTATAAGGTAAAGTGCCCAAATTATCAGTTTATCCTACTGGAAGGGGAGGGATGAGAAATATGACACTAAAGTCCAGCTTATATATATATGAAGTAAAATACATAGTACTGTAATTTTATTTTTTTATTTCATCTCTTAATGTTATCTCCAGATATCCATGTTATAACCAGGTGATACTGTATTAAAATAGTTTAATGTCTATATCAAAATTTTTTAATTGTTCTCTTTTAAAATTGTTACTTCCTTTCATTACTAAAGACAAGTGCATAATTTTTATTATCTTGTGATTTTTTTTCTATTTTTATTAGTGAATGGATTTTGTAGTAATTTATTTTTAAATCGTTTTTATGTAATGTTAGAGGATGCTTTAAAAATTTGCATGCAGCACTAGAATATTTTATTAGCAAACATTTACTATTATTAAAATAACAATTTAATCATTTTTTTTTTTTTTCTAAATTTCCTTTAAAATTTATATTGCAAGCAAAAACAACTCCAGTGGACATGCACCGTTTTGTAAATGTTGTGAAATAGTAAGCCATTTTCTAATCTATTGTACTCGCATTGTGTTTCAGGTGCTCATGCCCGTTCTGCAAGAGTTCTTCTCTTGATGGCTCTTCCCGGTCATCTGATCTTTGCGTACTTAATTCGGCTGCTGAATGCAGGAAACACCACACTTACACCTGTGTTCCTGGTGGTGTATTTAACTGCTGCCTTAATTCAAGTGAGTTGTATAATTTTTACTTAAAATCGGCTTTTAAATTAAATTGAGAAGAATTCAAGATATATAGTACAAGAATATATAATCTACTTGCGTTTTTAACCACAATCCTCTTTATGATATTATCATCTCTAATAAAGACCTCTCAAATTTAAAGGGGACAATAAAAATACCATGTATTTTGAAGCACGATTTTGTATGGAATGCAATTTGCAATGAAATTGAATATAAATTGTTAATTTGTTGACTAATTTATAACTAAGCAAATTTCTATTTTATATAGAATAAGGAAAATTCTAATGATATATTTTCATAAACAATACATGAAATCACCATAGGTGTATGAGTTTTATCTTGTATTTTTATCATTTACAAGCTTATCTCTTGTAAAATTCCTATGTATCTTAAAAATTTACAGATGAGCAATTTTCTTTTAATTAGCTGTTTTGCAATTTTAATAAATGTGAAATTACAATTCATCAATTTTTTTATAAGATTTTAAAGGTTTCAATGTTTATTAGCTTGTATAAGCAAAAAAACAAATAGACTATTAATTAATTTTCCCTATAGTAGTTCTTCCAGTTATTATTTTTTTTTAATTAAAATATCCATTATCAATGATAACACTTATATGGTTATAACATGGGACTTAAAACTTTGCACTTAATGGAAATCTTATAAAATATTTAAAAATTTATTAAAATTTCATTTGTATTGTAGGTATTTCTATTGTTGTACATGGCATACTGCATGATCCATTGGATGTGGAGGCGAAAGATCGATCCAGATAACTCCGCAATTCCATATTTGACAGCTTTGGGTGATCTTCTGGGAACATCATTACTTGCATTAGCATTCCTTTTTCTCTTTTATATTGGAAGCCATGACCCCAACGTTGAAGGCGAGTAATCAATGCAATAAAACGCGTCCATTTACGAATGAATCTCAACCATCTGTAATATTTACATACAACTGGGGGGTACAAAAAACTTGCATTTTAATTTTTTTGTGAAGCTCTGTAAAATGCATTTCATTTTTTCAAAACTGTATTTATGTCATTTGATGAAAAACGTCAAAATTTTTGTGTATATATTTAAAAGGAAAAAAAAATGTATTTGTGATGTAAGGTTGTTGTAAGAAATTGAAAATTTTTTTTTTGTTAAAGATGTAAATTATTCTTTAAGCATATTTGCTTGGCATATTTTAATACTTAAAAGAATTAATAAATATGTATGTAATAAAATAAAAAAGTAATATTGGAATGAAAATTCTTAATTGCATTATTTTCTAAAGAAAATGATGAATTTCAATTCCTTTCATGTTTGTTTCCAGTTGGATCTTTTTAATTTTTATAAATTGCAAACAGTCATGGATTAATTTTGCTTTTTAGAAAAGTTATCCGACTTCTAGTGGAAGCTCTTTTTCTATTATTGAATAAATGTTAGTGGTAAATAGATTTATCTCAATGAATGTTGTAGCTAAACACTAAGAATATATTTATTATAGTCATATATTACAATTTTACATTTATACTTATAAGAAAATGGAAATTTCAGGGTTAGAAATTTGTTTGTAATATTTTTTTATATATTTTATAATTTTTGTCTTGTTACTAACGACTTTATTTGCTTCATTTTTATTTATAATATCCAGGGTATATAATAAAATCAAATACTCTCAAAGTGATGACTGCTTTTGTGCCTAATTTAAAAGCACATATTTAACTATTTGGTGCCTTATGGGTTTAAATAAATAAATTGTATCTTTATAATGTTACAACCCATAACCTCCAAGTGTATGTATTCCTTTTGTATACTTCTAGAATGAAATAATTTTTCTTTGGACAATCTAGGGCATTCTTTTTAACACTGAATATCAATACAAAAAAGTAATAAAAATAAGTTATTTGCATCAAATTTTATTGATTATTTTAAAAACCTTAAAAAAATTAATTTAAAAAAAAATAAGAGAACTTAATCTTTTTTATGAAAACTACATATCTCTATCACGACTTGAAATCTTAGAAATTGATAGTCCTGGTAAATTAAAAAAAAAAAAATTGTATTAGTCAAATTTTGTTTAAAAAATAATTAAATAAAATAATAACGTACTTAATATATTCTTAGCATTTATATGAAAATGTAAACATAATTTTATTATTTTTAGATTGGTTCAAACTACTTTGCTGATATTCTTTTTCACTTACTACTTTTAGGACTTAATAAATTTAGCAAGAGACTTAATCTGGTTTTTCTTTCTTGAAATTTTATGTAAAATCTTATTTTATCGTTAACATTTTACATAATTTTCCCATATTCACTAAAATGTTTTAGAATGAATTTTCTTTACTTGTTCATTTTGTTTGCGGTTAAGTTTTTTTTAAATCCAATTTAAAGTCAAATTAAGATTATAAAAAATATTAAATTAAAAACTCTCAAGTTAAAAATTGCCGTTTGATGGGAATAAATATCTTTTAGAATTTAATCAACTTTTTTTTAATGTAATTTTCATACAGATTCTTTATTATGCATTTCTTTTTTGTGGTTTTGTACTTATATCTGTGATTCAGTATTAATTTGAACAGTTCTATTTTTTTTTTTTTTTATAAAGAATCTCTTATTTAGTATTAATAGAACATAATGCATTTTATTTAAGTACTTAAAAAAAAAAGAATCTCCTTTTTAGATGTTATAAATTCATTTAGGCTGTGAAAGAGAAGCTTTCTCAGTTATGTTTCATTGATAACTTCATTTTAAATTATCAAAACACTCTAAAATATAACTTTGTATTAAAACTTTTTTCTTCTAGTCAAAGTTATACAATTTCTTTTGAAATGTTTCACAGATTTTTTTTATATATTTGGAATGTAATCGCAATACATCACCTTTTTGATTGTATAAATGGTATTTGCTCCTATAATATGGCCAAAAGTGTTAAAATTTGTTTTTCAATTATTTAAATTTCTAAAATTATCTTTGACTTAAACTAGTTTGATGTGTATTTAATTAAATATTTTAGGAATACCACTTTTCCTCGCTCTTAATGTTAAACTAGAGTGGTGATGTTCTATGTTTGTAGGGTGTAGATTATTGCTGTGTTTACAATTATAACAATAGAACTTGAGCAGAAAGTAGCTCCTGCAAGTTTCTTTGTATTTTCTCTTAGTTCATTTATATTTGCATTGCATGTTCTTTGAATTCTTATGATGTTAAATTTTTGCACAAATTCATTATTGATTGAAATTGTTGAAAGTATTTAATACATGATAGTATTTTTGCATTTTTATTGATTTATTTATTTTAAGCATGATATATTTTTATTTGTTTATGAATTCTAATTTATATTTTAGTTTAAAAAAATAATTTTTAACCCTTAGTGGTTTTAGCACTATCGATAAAATCATTAATGGTTAATGTAACTGACCACAAAGGGTTATCAGACTCATCGGATATTAAAATTTATTTGCAGTATTACAGATGTGATATTCTTTAATATTAAGGAATTTTAAATAAAATAAAAATTGGAAAAATAAGCAGTATTGTTGAGTATTTAAATTTTTTTTCTTTTTATGGGCAATGTCATCTGAAAAAGTTTCCTGTCATTATATTTGAAAAAAATTTGTTAAGACTGGTAAATTGTTTTTGTAAATTTGGTTTAAGACTGGTAAATTATTAATAATTTATACATCAATTTTTATGAAATGATATGGTGCTTTAATTTTAAGATAATAGTTTTTAATAAGTTGCCATGTTAATTTAATGGATATAAAATTCAATTTTACTAATCTGTTGTAATGCCTTACCATATTAATAAGCATTTATAGCATCTTTTTTCAGATTCATTCTTGAATGGCAGTTTATATTTGCATAAATATTTTTATTTAATTAAATTTAAGAAAAGTAAATTTGAATTTTATGAGAAAAATAAAATTAATAATTCTGGAAAAAATAATAAAATTGCATGCATGAATAGTATGCAATTCAAATTAAGGCTTTCTTTGAATACAATTCTGTGAACTTCTCTCTTTATTATATAAACTATAGAAAAGTTAATATTGATATATAATTGAAGAAAAATATAACAAATTTAAAAGAGTTCCAATTATTTCATTTAAAAAAACAATTTTGAATTATTGAAAAATTTAATAATTACGTATAATGTGGTAAGGCAATTTAAGAAGCAATCTTTTATTTTTTATATAAATCAAATTTATAAAGAATTCCTTATTGTTCCATTATCTGTGTTACATAACCATAATTAGTGATGAAGTATAAGTTTTCTTTGAAAAATATTCACCATAGATTTAATTTTATGTTAATTTTACAGTTTGAAAATATGGTACTGATTAGAAGGTGCTAAGTTAACAATATAAAAATCTAATATTGAATATATATAATTTTCATGAAGTTCTGACAATTTGCCCTTAAATAAAATTATAAATCTCAATCAGTATTATTAGCTCCAATTTTCTAAAATGGCTACAGCACATTCTTACTGATTTTCAAATGAATTTTAGTAGATGAAATATGAAATTGGAACTTATTATTTTAACGTGGTAAAATAAGTCGGCTATCAATTTCAGAAAAGTATTTAAAATTGTATGTATCTCTTTTGTTATTGGCTATTTATTTTATTTTTATAAATTATGTGGAACTAGTCAATTGAAATTGTACTTGCATTAATTGTGTCAGAAGTAAATTTGTGATAGCTGCACAATCATGTGAGGTTAGTTTTACCATTTATCATACATCTTGTGTAAAGAAAAATGTTATTGTAGACATAAAATCCGAAAATGGATGTATTGTGATATTAAAAAATTAGTTCACTTCATCTGATTTTATTTGTTTTTTATAATTTATTACATAATTATTTTCACACATAAAAGCATCTCAAATAAAATTATGAAGTCACACTTTATTAATCTGGGAGTTTGTATGTCAAGCTAATGGTGATGCAACTTGATTTTGTTTAGCACACAGTCTGGGAGAGCATGGCATGCATTTGGTGTTTAGTCCAGGGATGGGCAAATTGTTTCGGTCACGGGCCAAAAATCGAAAAAAAAAAAAAAAAAAGTTTGGCAGGCCAAGATAAATTTTTCTAAAATTTTAAAAACAATATACAAGTATTACAACTTAAATATGTTAATGGGATGAATGAAATTGCGATTTAATTTCTAAAAGTTCCTTATATTGAGGTTCGAAGTGAGATGTACCGATTCTAAGGAACGAGGCTAAATCTGTTAGTCTACTGAAATAATTCTTTCTAAGGTTCATAGTTTAAACACTTGTTCACATATATAAGATAAAGCAAACATAGCACTGATTTTCTGGATGTGAGATATTAAATTTGGGAAACTTACTTTCTGTAATTATTTGTAAAACTATAACTTTGGCATATTTAGAAACAACTGCTTGAGATTATTTTAGATTGCAACTCAATTAATTCAGCCTGCAAATCTGGCCTTACTGCTTCACAATTTACGGTGAAAGGCCTGGTAAAAATATCCAATTCTGTTTGAATGGCACTGAAATCTTGAAATCTGCGTTCGAACTCAAAATGCAGTTTTTTTAAATCTATCTTCATAATTCTTAAACTTCTCTTCTATTGAATTTAACCTCGGGAAATGAGATAAAAATAATTTTTTTAATAAAAAAATATATATTTAATCAAAGTAGAAAATGAGATGGATGTATAATATATAAATATATATTTCTTTTAATTTGCCTCGGACCGGCAAATTAAAATTATATCCGCGGGCCGGATAGAACATTCCGGCGGACCGTAGTTGGCCCATCCCTGGTTTAGTCCATTCTGTGAACAAATACATAGAATAGAAAAGTCATATTAGGAGGATGATATCGATGATCTCTTATCAATGATTTTGAGAAAATATAGAACATTTTGTAAAGAATTGTTATCTAGAACAGGGGTCTCCAAACTTTCCAGCCTTAGGGCCTTACTGTTTACTCCAATAAGTACCAAGGGCCAAAACCGTTAATTTTTCTGCCATTATCTATAATTTCTAGACCAGTTGTCGAGTACACGCTCTGAGTGAGCATACACTTGCTAACTACAAACTATTGCCAGTGAAAAATCACAATTACATAAATCTCATTAGTATTTTTTTTTTTTTTTTATTTTTTTATTTTTTTTATTTATTTTTTTTTTTTTTTTTTTTGCAAGCGGATACCCCGCGGTTTCATTCGCGTTAATTTAACTTTTCCGTTCTTGCGGGATTTTCAGGATAAAAATCATATGTTTGATTCAAGATATATACATTCCAGACGTCGATATACACACATATGCGATACTCTTTACCTCAACATAACTACCGAGGGCAACCGCAGGATGTTCACTAGTTTATAATGTTAGTGGGATTCATTTCAATTATTTGTTAGTTGTTATGCTTAAGTTAAATTTTCTGCGTATTGTGCTTGTCATTAAACTTTACCTAGCAAGTCAATAAAACCGAGTTATTATCATTCTGTGTTTTTTTATCCAACTTATTACAGCAACAATAAGCTATTCGCTGTCGCGGACCGGATTGATGACACTGGCGGGCCGGATTTGGCCCGCGGGCTATAGTTTGGAGACCCCTGATCTAGAAAATTGATAAATCAGGTGAGGTGAGAAATGCCATATTCTGCTAATTAATCCTGCATACTTAGCGGACAATACAATTTGACTAGATACTGTGGATCTGAGATGGCTTTATCTAGGTTTTCATGACATTACATATTTGAACAAGGAAACTATTCCAGCTCTTGCAAAGTTGCTCTGACATTTCTTTTCTTTAATAATTATTGCTAAAATCGTTAACATTAGTTAGTCATGAAGCTCTTGTTAATTGGTGGACAATCTTAATCTTCCCACTATCCATTTTCTGTATGAAGCTGGTGTAATTTTTTGGTGTTTTCTTTATTTTTAAGATATATATATATATACATACATGCCAATTCTCTTAATGAAGATTTCTGAAATCCATAAAACTTTCTCTCAAGTATCCTAAAAGTAAATAGTTAATCCTTTGTGTATTTTAAAGGTATCCCATCTAAATATTAAACTGCATTGGATTTCTGGTAATAAATGTAAATAACTACTAATTTTTGTGGTAGTGATTGTTACTTTTTTCCAATTTGTGAAGAAGAAGTATTTTCATTCAGTAAATCATTTCCTTCTGCCTAGTTTGTATACATATATATCTGGTAATGAACGAAAATGCACATTGCATTGTTTAGAATTTTTGTGCATAGTGTGAAATATTTGAATTATTTTATATATTATTATTAGACATTCTATCGAATGGGAAAAAGGCTATTTAGGTAAAATATTAGTAGATTCATTAAAAGAAGTATGAGTTTCTTGTTGAGGAAAATAAAATATGAACCTAGTTGTTGTAAAAAAGAGGGGAAACAATTTTTTACATTGCCCTTAATTGTCTTCCTCAATAAAAAAAAAGCCTTTTTTTAAAACTGCATACATTAAACGTAGAACTTTTTTACTGAAAAAAAAATCCTTTGTATTTTAATATTTTTTTTTCCACCAGAAATCATTATGGGTTAATTTTTGTTACAAGGAAAGCTTTGATGGCAATTTTAATTGCAGTCATGTTTTGATACTGATCTTATGGTTTTTTCAAGTGCCAAGCAAGTATGGAGTTTCGGCCACTTTCTAGGAAATGAGCAACAGCTGATTGGTGAAGTATTTCGTGGCCAGAATTGAGTAAATTCTTTGATCATAAAATGATTTTTGATTTAGATTATAGTTTTCAATAGTATTAAGTCGGTAAAATATGTATTTTGTCACATTTATGACAAATACCAACAGATTTTGTAAATCACTGTGCTTTATCGACACCAAAAATATCTCGTACAGTAGGTCTCAAAGAAGCAGAGCGAAATTTTCAGACTTTTACACTGCTGTTGTAACATAGCATGGCTTTATTGGAATCCATTCCATTACAATAAGGATCAAGAACAAAAAAGGAACAAGCAGAACAAAGTAAACATACATCAAGACAGTAATCGATATTAGTCGATTTCACACACCTCAAAATATCAACGGGGTAGGCATTTTATTTTAGTCCATGAGGCTTCTGGCTTCCCAAAACAATTGTGGCTCTGAGCTTCCCAGTTCAGTCCTGGAAATTTCAAAAAATGTTCTGATACATTATTCAGCTCTACCTATTGGGCAAGTGTTCGGGGCAGGAATAGCTATCATAATTAAGTGTTTTGCAAAACAATTGTATCCGGTTCTTAATCGAAAGTTGGCAACCGCCTCTTTACGAGGTCTAGTGTTAAAGATTTTCCAGCTGTCTCGAATATTGTGCCACTTTTTGACTTCAGATTGAATTATGAGATTATCTTTCAATTTCTTAAGATTTTCTCTATGAATATACACTCATGTCCATAAATTAAGGATAATTCAGAATCACACAGAAATTGAACTCTAAAATAAAAAATTTACCTGTAGAATTATCACACACATCTTGAAGAAGAATATGCAAATTACAGGAAACCACCAGATGGCGCGGATAGTACGTCACAATGACGAGAGTTTAAGAGAGGGGTATATAAGGAATGGTGGCAAAGAAGTAAAATTGTTCACAAGCGCTTCAAAAGCCTTTCAGTGCAATAACCGCATAGTTATGGCACAAAGGAAGCATTTGGATGATTTTTTACGTGGTAGAATTATCGGACGACTGGAATGTGGATGTACCCAGATGCAAGTATACGAGGAACTTGGAATCGCCCAGAGTGTCATCTCCAGGCTTTGGCAACGATTCCAAGATGATGGTAATGTGAGTAGATGTCACAGCACAGGTCGCCCCCGAGTTACAACGCCGAATGAGGACCGGTATTTAGCAGTTACTGCCAAAAGAAACAGACGGAGCACAGCATCAGACCTGTCTCGTCAGCTCTCTTCAGCTACCGGTATGACAGTTTCAAGGCATACTGTGTACAGCCGCTTAGGGCACATTGGTCTATATGCTCGTAGGCCTGTCAGATGTGTTCCACTTACCGCAACTCACTGTCACCGGCGATTAACCTGGAGTAGAGAGCATGCATTGTGGACACCGCAACAGTGGTCTGGTGTGATATTTTCCGACGAGTCCAGGTTTAGTTTGCAGTCTGATTCTTGCCGGACTTTCATATGGAGAGCGCCAGGTACCCGTTACCACCAAGAGAACACCATTGAACGACACCGTTACGATCGTGCAGGATGGCTCGTTTGGGGAGGAACTATTCTGGTTCCAGAACTGACCTGCATGTTCAGAGTGTAACGATGACAGGCCACATCTATCGGGATGTCATTCTGTAACAACATGTACGTTTGTTTCGGGGCGCCATGAAAGCTGAATTTCTGTTTATGGATGACAACGCCCGTCCTCACCGTGCAAACATTGTAGACGAATGCCTTCAATTGGAGGATATCACCCGTATGGATTGGCCAGCATACTCAACGGACTTGAATCCAATAGAGCATGTGTGGGATATGCTTGGCCGACGAATTGCAGCCCGTCAACCCCCTCCCACCTGTCAACCGGAACTTCGGAGGGCATTGCTAGATGAGTGGTGTAATATTCCCCAAGATCAGATTGATAATTTGATACTCAGCATGCCTAGGCGTTGTAAGGCCTGTATTGCATCGTCCGGGAGACATACTCCATATTAACCCTCATACTAACCATGTTATACTGTTTTTTGTAAATAGGTTGTTTTTTGAAATTTGCTCCAGGGAGTAAAATCGCAATTTTTATTAATTATGTCAAACATATAGCATCTTTTTTGCTCTTTACCTTTTGTTTAATAAATAGACTTTACAAATAAGTCAAATTTGTTTTACTTCTGTCTCTTTCTTTGTCTGAACTTCATTATCCTTAATTTATGGACATGAGTGTATTTCTAGAAAGATTCTGGTGTAACTTTTTTTCCCCCTATATTCACGTGGTTTTCTTTCTTTGCAAGTGAATTTGCTGCTACGTTTCCTTTAATTCCCACGTGTAATGGTATCCACTGGAAAACAATTTGCTTTGCTTTAATATTAGATATCTTTCTTAATTTGAGTTATTGGGGTTTCAGTGTGATGATTTAACGAGACAGTTTGTATGGCTGTCCACTCTCCCTTCAACAACAATCCCTCTATGCTCTGTCGTTTTCGAACGTGAGAAACCTCCTGCATTCCAATGAAGAACTCTGAAACCTGCCTAAGCCTGCGACGAGAATCCGTAGTCGATCCGCCATTACTCATTTGGCACCACCCAGAGGGCACGTGTGGTTTAAAGCATGCCACGGACGCTGGCTGTTTGGCTGTATTTCTAAATTGAGCATAGAATCAATTTTACCTTCGACAGCATTCTAAGATTTAAAGCAAAGAGTTACATAAAATATTTCTTTCTTTCTTCATTTTCAGCATCGCCAATTTTGGTCGATGTTGCTGTAGTAATTTAGGCTACATACAAATAACAATTTTAAATAAACTTGCACTTCATTCATGTTTTTCGTAGTTGAACCTTCCTTATTCACTGAAATGTGATTTGAGTGTGTTTGGGCTATTCATAAAAACCTATTAAAACAAAATTGAACAGAATTTTTGGCGCAGAAAAAAGTGAACTACTTCAAACAATAAAAATGACACACAATAAGATTCGTGGATTCACAAACACTTAATATATTTTTCATTACATAAAATAAAATCTATTTTATATTTTAAAACTTCAAATATCTTCAGAAGAAAGCCTTTCATCCTCTAAGTTAGATGCCTGAGGCATTGCACCGCCCATCGTTCGAGAACTACCTTCGCCGCATTCTCTACCTAGGTACGCTGCCCAGTTGAAATCGTCCGAATCGTTAGTATCTTGTTGATACTTCTCAGAGCAAGAGAGATTCTGAAATTCGTCTTCGATGTGATTCGTATTAAAAAACTCGTTCCTTGCGTCGGCATGAGTGAGATTCAGTTGAGGATTCTGGAAAAATAAAGCCAGTGCTTTAGCTTTCATTTAAAATTTAAATTTATTTTTTTGATACATGAGTAATTTTTTTTTTTCTAAATCGGATGATTAATTTAATGTTTTAATTACTATTTCTGATAAAAATAAAAATTCATTGAGATTTCAAAGGATTCAAAACTTACTTTTTTGAATATCTGTGTGTAAGCTAGATCCTGAACCATTTATAACTTTGCTTTTAGGAAAACTTTTTGTTTAAAATTTATTAAATTTTTATGTGACTTCTTTTTGCAGTTTATGTAGAAGGTACACAATTTTTCAACAAATATCTTGCGATATTTCAAGTGTTATAAATTCTATGACAGAAATGATACGCATACAATTACAATGTTGGAGTATTTTATGCATGATCTTGTAGTAAATTCTTTTACTCTTCTTCATTGGCGCAACAGACCCATGGTTGGCCGAGACCATCTACCTGCTGACAGATTTTGTTTCGAGTCTTGTCTTTTTTCTTCTTTGTCTTTTTTACGGGGTAGGGTTGTCAGCCCAACTCTCTACAGCAGGAAGGGGGGCGGGGCGGTCTAGACCGGAACCAATAGATCGCGGTTTAAAGTGGATTTCGAACCACTACAAACTTCCATGGCACCGCCGAGACTCAAATCCGAAACCTGGGGCATCAGAGCACTATGTAGTAAACTCGCATCCTGTAAAGTGGTACCTAAAGGCAGCTCGCTTACGAAGCAATATGTTTCGGTAAATTGCTGTATTCCAATTAATTCTTTTTATGGAAGTTGACATTCATATTCTATTCTAACAGATATTTTTTATTTAAATTTATTATGAGATAATAGTTTTCTTTTGTATGATTATTAATATTGTTTTCTTGTTACGGATAAACGCGTTTTTTCCTTTTTACCGTTAATAGGTAGAAACTATTAAAATCCACTGGAATAAATGAGTGGATTTTTGTTAATAGAAGTATATTTATTTATTCTTTATATCTTTATATATTTTTTTGAGACGATATTTGTGTTTTCTCAGAATTTCAACTTGAAGAAAACGGCTATTTGTGATTAAGATTCGAATTTTAGTTTTAAGAAGTGGCTTTTAAACTATTTTCTCTCGTGGCGTAATATTTTGTGAAAGACTAGCAACCTTCTTCTTTATTGGCGCAACAGCCCTGTGGTGGTCCAAAGCCGCCAGACTTAGAGACAGTAGATGTTTTCTTTTTACGGGGTAGGGAAGTCAGCCCTAACGTAAGCCCAACGATCTACAGTTATATTAGAACGGGACCTATGATTTAAAGTAGATTCAAAACCAATACAAACATCCATGGCACCGCCGGGACTCGAACCCGAAATCTGTGGCACCGAGCGCTAGTCACTTGGCCATCATGCCCACTAGCAACCTTACATCAATCTATTTCATTTTCTTTTATGCGTTTAATTTTTTAAAGCAAATATCGGGTTTATCCAATTTAAGTGATCATTAAAGAACATTTCTTAGTTAATATCAACTTTTTAAATTAAAAATATACAATAATAATAAAAATTGTAATTAGTGCTTCTGTTTTTACGTGATTCAATTGATAATAACAAGTCTGCTTTCATCCGTTTTACATAAAAGTAATCAAATAAATTAATAATAGCTATAAATAAAATATTATGGAAAATTTGGTTTAATGTCTGTTGTAGGGGCGATCATTATTCCTTCCCATTTCATCACACTTCCATTACTTAAACGGCCACGTTCCATAATGTTCGAGTGATAATTTCGTGTTCTTAATTCTTCCCAGATGTAGACCATTTAGAATCACCTAAGCTAAACCACTAAAACTAAACTTCAATTTATCAGTAAAGAGAACATGGGACCAATGGTGTTCCCTCCAGTTCTGATGTTCTTTGTACCTATTAAAACTAGCCCTCTTTTGTTGAGAAGACAATGAAATGCATGCCCTTGACGTTCTGGCATAAAGGCCTTTTTCATTAAGCCTTCTATATACTGTTTGTCGTGATGCAGTAGTTCCAGTGGCGGCTGCAAGCTCTGAACTTAACTGGCTAGCAGTAGACTTCCTGTTACCACAAGCAGTTATTGCCAGATAGTAGTTATCATTCGTGTACGTTCTTGTCTAGGCCTTCTTACAATAGTTCCGTCGCTTTGAAATTGCTTCCATAACAGAGAGACTGTCTTGAAATATTCAGACATCTGGTTGCTTCCGTGATTGGCTGCCTTGCTTCTAAACGTCCTATGAATGGTCACTTTACAGATTCTTCCAAATGATACTTCGAAGCCATAACAAACCGATTTGAGTCCTTAAACACTGGAATCAAACGCTGTATTGCAGAAATTCACTTTGCGTAAAACGCTTAATTCAGCCTCGGATGACGTAAGCCTAGATTTGCATATCAGAAACCGCTTGATGACTTTTGATTGGATAATGCTAATTATGCTCGTCTTTCACACATTCCCTGCAAACATGGAGCACATTGATTGGATATCATTATTTTGGGTATGTAAAGGTAAATTTGGACATTAGTGTATGTTGAAAATGTAAAAAAAAAACCTAAATGAATGCATTTATGGTGTAGCATGCATGAATGCATACAAGATTACATTACGGGTTTTTTTTTGTTCGGTTTTAGCATTTTAATCAATTGACCCATTTGCAAGGTATGTTCTGTAATTAAAAAACAAAAACAAGCCTACCTTGTTTCTTATGGGTGGATGGTAAGGAACTATTTCTAAACACGAGCTAGGGTGAACTTCCGATTCCTTCATGTCACAGAGCACCGTATCTTGGGAATAGCCATTGCTTGACTCTATATCTGCTCTACAAAATGGGTCTGAAAAGCAACTTCTAGGCGGCATGGAAACGTTGAGCACTCCAACATCATCATTTTCTTCTTCCAGTATCATTTCGTTCCCAAACGACTGGTGATTCTTCCTATTCTGCCAAAAAAAAAAGTGCAGGCGAACTGTTGTATTTAATTTTGAGTGCTTGCAAAGTACATAATTGTTTTGTTTTACAACTCATAGCATTTAATTGATATTATATAGGAGTTACTGCAAGATAGCCATAAGGATAAACTTGTATTGTTTCTTATTTCTTGGCGTCAGAATATATTTTCGCCAAATCGCGCTAAGTAACGGGTTGCGATTGTTTTTTTCTAATGCAGCTGGCAAACACAGACAGCTTGGTCTTAGATGCCTTAAGGCAAGTGCTGCAGAGACGTACTCACTTTGCATTACCCAGGACGCGCGTGTAACTTGAAGATAAGTCACGGACGCGGAGTAATAATGCCCCCGCAACGCTCTACGATCCTATTAGACCGGGACTTACTTTTTAAAGTGGATTCCGAACCACTACAAACAACCATGGCACCGCCGGGATGAACCCGAAACCTGTGGTACCGAGCGCCAGAGCGCTAGCCACTCGGCCATTCAGGCCCCGGGTTGCGATTGTAAGTGAAGTGAATTTCAAATAGTGCAAGAAAGGTGAGTCATCACATTTGGCGACTTATAGCTCAGTTGGCGTCACAAAAAAGTCGCCAAACCCGACAGTCCCTAATTTGCGATTTGGTCTAAAAGTGGCATGGGTAACAATCAATCGGGGCCAGTTATCAAATGAAATAGCTCTTCAGAATGTTAGGTAGATGACCAAGTAATGTTAGTACCTGGATTTTGGGGTACAATTGATTGTCGAAGCACAATTCGAAAAGGAATTCATTACTAAAAACAATATGCGTTGATTTGGAACTTTAATTATTCTTCATTGGCAGCCAAAATTTAATCATTTGCGTGCTGGATTGAAAAATATCTGAATACAGAAGATTAGGATTTTATTACTCATTTATTGTCTTAGAATTATTTTTCTTAATTTTCTATTTATTTATCGACGTAGAGTTGCATTTGAAATTTTATAGGTTTTGTTTGAAAGTTGTTTTTCTGATCATTTACGTATTTCTAAAAGGTTTTAATTAATTTCTACCGTGCCAAATCAAAAAATTCTTATTGGAATGAAAAGTGACTTCTTCGAAGCTTGTGATCGAGCGCCAAATGTAACTTGCAATGACGAAAGTAAAAAAAAAAAAAAAAAATAAGTACTTACTTTTGTTAAACTTTTTTGATGTATCTTTCTTGGTCCAATTTGAGGTCTTAAAAGTGCACTTTTTGATTTTGTTGCAGTCCCATTTTGTACTGATGAACCTAGAAAAAATATTAATTAGTATTGATTTTATCACAATATGAGTTCTTTATTCAGACACTTTTGAGACCACGACCGTGCCGGAGTATCGATTTTATTGGATTATCGATGTATCGAATACGAAAGGCAAATCACTCTAAATAAAAATATCAACGATTAAAACATCTACATATTTCTACAGTTTGTAGCTAGTGTCGACAATATAATTATCCCGCAAAGTATTTCGTTATTCCAGCTACTTCTTCGTTAGCGCAACAGCCCCATGGTGGACCAAGGCCATCTGCCTACTGGCAGATTTCGAGACAGGAGATGTTTTTTTCCTTTTTTTACGGAGTAGGATTGTCAGCCCGACGTTCTACAGTCATATTAGATCGGGACCTACTGTTTAAAGCTGATACTGAACGAATATAAACATCCATGACACTGCCAGGACTTGAACCCGAAACCTGAGTCACCAGAACCTGAGTCCTGAACGCTATTCATTCGGCTATCAATTCCAGCCACTACAAAATCATAGTCGTCATTCATTCATACTAATATAATCGTCATTTATTATTTTCCTCAGCCGTGTAGGACTACCTCTAAAGTAAGAATTCTATATATATTTACTCATTAGGCTCCATGTTGAATATAACGATTTGGAACCAAAATTATTTTACATCACTCTATGATTTCTTCTTTCTTTAAATATTTATGTCCTTCGAAGACTTGATTCAGGACTACCTGGCTTATTTTCAAAACAGACATATTATAATCACTCTAAAAAAAGCTTCATAGAATAAAAAGTACATGCTGGTATATATTTGTGTGTTTGTGTGTGCTAGCGCTCTGACGCTCGGTACCACAGGTTTCATGTTTGAGTAGCGGCGGTGCCATGGGTGTTTGTAGTGGTTCGGAATTCACTTTAAACCGTAGGTCCCGGTCCTAATAGGATCGTAGAGCGTTGCGAGGCATTGTTACTGCGCGTCCTCATCTTCAAGTTACAGCGTCCCCTGGGTAATGCAAAGTGAGTAACGTCTGTGCAGCGCTTACCTTAAGGCATCCAAGACCAAGCTGTCTAAGTGTTTGCCAGCTGCATTAGAAATATATATATATATTTGTGTGGCGATCTAAATAAAAAAGTATCACTGTAGTGTACAAGGGGGGCAACCAGATTATAACTGGGTGTGGTTCAGTTGAGATACTTGAGGCACACGTTGGAGAACTCACACACACACAAACATCATATACATACATTAGTCCGTAATTTTACCGAATTTAAACTTAAATTAAATTCTTTTATTTTTTAATTTCCATTTTTTATTTTGTATTTTACTTTTATTTATTTTTAGTATTTTTCACTTTTGAGTACCATTTATTTGAATTTTAGAAACTTTATCTAGTTATTTTATATTTACTAACATTAAAGCAGCCAATTAAAATTAAAATCCTATTTATGAATTAAGATGAGGAGGTTTAGGGGTATTTCCCCCCATTGGTACTCCGTAATCGATACTCCAGTTGCCCTATACATACAAATAAAGACATAATTTTGAATATATTTAAAGACAGATCATTATAGATTCGTCGAAGGACTCCACTTTTAGGTCTAAAACACGAAACTCTGCTAGGCGCAGGGTACGCGAAATATACTTCCTCTCCGAGTGAGAGTCTGTAGGCCAACTAATACACCAGGATGAGATAGATATATTGTCTCTGGGGAGAGAGATTATAAACTAAACGTTTCTCAGCGGGAGTGCCGGTTGCGCCGTAGTTCCTCTCTGGTGAGAGTCTCGAAGCTGACTGACCATTTCACCTGAACACCACAGGGAGCGCTCTTGCCAATGCGTAGGTTTAGTTTAGTTTTGTTTGGTCTGGTTTATTGCTCTACGGAAATTTTTTGCACAATTTAGGCTAATTAGACCGGGAGCTACAATTTAACGTGGATTCCGATTCTTTCACAAACATCCATGCCACCGCCAGAATTCGAACTTGCAGCAAAGGCCAGAGCGCTAGCCAATTGATCATCATGCCAATGTGTAAGGGAAAGATGTGCCAATGTGTACATCACATACTGTCCATTCTTAGATTAATGTAGCGGTGTTATAAATTCTATTTTATGTTAAGTAATCATCTTCGAAATATAACATTAAAATTAATGAAGGTTGTCTTTACCATTTCTGCTCATGTACGAGGCATTCCAGTTGGTAATGGTGGGCTCTGAAAGGCAAGGTTTCAAACAATCCACATCTTCCGTTGCATCAGACGATGCATCTTCTGAGCTGGAAGAGATTAAGAAAGTTTGAAAAAAAGTTCATGGAACCCGATTAAATAATATTTTTTGTTCTGCTGTGAGGGGCATTTAGTTCCAATGTCCCTGATATTCATGTAGGATTTGTTTCTGTGGAAATCAGCAGGCGGCGACACTTCCCGATTGCTTGTCTTTGACAGAGACTGTTTACAACGTGGGGGAGTATCCAACTTTGAGCTCTGACCCCACGAGAAGGGGACAGGACCCCGTAGATGAAGAAGGAAAAGAACGCTGGCAGGACCGATTGGGGCAGGCTGCGTCAAGCAGCGAGAGAATGTATTTATCCCTTAATTAATTGTTAATGTAAATATCATTGTAAAATATAATATTAAATGGCTTCATTTAAAGTAACGTCCCGTTACTGCGTTTTGTCTGTCAAATACCCTAGACACCCATTGCAAAAGTTCAGCTATTGTTAGACTGGTAGAGAAGTCTAAGAAAACTGTAGGTTCGGCCGGGATGAATCTATTGGAACCGGTGTAACCCTACATTCATACATGAGGACAGAACAAATTTCAAATTTTGAAAAAGTGAATCGTGGAGTTTATTTTTTAAAAATCGATACAGACATGAATGTAACGTAAATGTAAACACCACATAAACGTAAACATTAATATTTACGCAAAATTAAGAAATTACCCCAAAAGAAAACTATAAGTCATGATGACATAAGTGATTAATGTAGACATATTAGCAACCACATTGCGCATAGGCACAGTATCATAAAGAATTTTGTTGTCCCATTATGGCTTTTGTGGCATTATGGAAACATTCGCGGAAGAAAGTATTTCTCTATGTATGCCAATATTGACAGAGGATCAAATTTAATAGTTAGTTTGCAGATTTGAATGACAGCAGATAATCAGTGTCATGGATAATGGTATATCATGAAATTAGTGATTGTCCGTTCGACCTTCACAGGTCGAAACAATTACAGATTGAAAATGGACTACACTATGAGTAGTTCCATCGTGATTGATGATAGACCATGGGCTGAGGAAACGTCCATTCCAAAAAGAAATGAGGGAAGTTCGCCATGGGCTGAGGAAGTGTCCATTCCAAAAAAAGAAGTAAGGGAAGTTCGCCACTCTCTCTTGATGGATTTTCTTAAAGGGATGTTTTTTTTACTTTTTTTTTTTTTTAAGAAGAGAAGGAAGAGAGAGTTTTACGATGAGTCGACAAGGTGTTGTTTTTCTCTGTAAAGTGACTGAACAGGCCGTAGTTTTTCGCCCCCTGTCTGCAAAGGGAACCTCTTGTGGTTTAGTAACAGTATCACGTTTTGTGATAATTAAGATCTGCCACAGACCACGTGTTTAGATTCGTCGTAGACTCGAGAACTCGGAAAATCTCTGTTCTTAGAGTAAACTGCACTAGTGAATAAAATTTATATCTTTAATTTTCACTTCTTTGTATAATAACCCAGAATTTTATATATATATATATATATATATAATGCTTAGCTAAAATAAATTATATATATATATATATATAAATTTTATATATATATATATATATATATAAATTTTATATATATATATATATATATATATATAAATAAAAATTAAAGTGTTCCTATGAACCTGAGAGTGGCTTTCTTCTTGAAGCTATTATAGGTCTAGTAAGAAACCAGATAAACATTGTAACATCTTAGCCTAATGTTCATCTGGTTTCTTTCTCTATATGCCTCGTACTAAAATTAATGGGATACTACTAGACACTTTTCTCATTCTGTATTTATTACCATTCCTCTATTATATATCTTATATTTTCTGTAAATTTAAATTTAATTTGATAATTCCTTCATAATGTTTCAATTTTTGCTGAGTATGAGTATATATTTTTGTTTACTTTATAAAATCATTTGAAAAACGACGACGACGACGATTTGCCAGATTGACGGAGAACCTTGATTGCTTAGCAACCTCTATCTCCTGCTTTGTGAGTGAGGGAAGTTTCTTAAGCTTTAAGCCCATTGATTAGATAGAAAAAAAAGGAATATAAGTATATTATTAATTTATTTAAAAATTAATTATTCGAATTTTTTATTAATTAATAAAAAAAAATTATGCATATATAATTTTTTTTATATCATTATTATAATTTCAAGAAGGTAAGGAGCATATCGGAATGTTAATGAATAATATTCAGAACAGCGCGAGGTCTTTTGCGATTTTCAAAATCAGAAATGTTGTAAACATAGTTGCTTAGATCATTCAAAACAGAATTATTAATATTTGGAATGAAATTATAAATTTTTTTTGCAATTTTATACACAGATTGTTTAAAACTTGGGAGGGAAAGAGCATGTCTGATATCCTCATTTCGGAAAAACCAAGGCGAATTTGTAATCATACGTAGGATTTTATTTTCAAGTTTTTGTATGATCTCGAAATTCGACGGAGCAGTAGATCCCTCATTTGAAAAATGACATGGATTTTGAAAATAGACATTTTTTTCATAATGTTTTTTTATCGTCCGATATTTTTTTCTTCCCAGCGCGCATGCTCATAGGAAACATTGTACCTATTGTGCATGCGTATCTGTAATATTGCACTATTGAGTTATGAATATGCACGCTAAGAAGAAAAATATCGGATGATAAAAAAACGTTATGCAAAAACTGTCTAATATCTCGAGGAAATGATTTTTTTCCCCTCTCATTTTGAATGTTTTTCTCTTTTTTTCAATAAAGAATCAACTTACTGAGAAGTGTAAATCATCATTTGCGATGCTTGATGCTTGACAGTAAGAAAATCTTGACAGTTAAGATAATCAAACAATAATACAAAAATTACTATAAGCAATATAATAAAATGAAATTGACGAAGATAATTTCACTTACCATATAACAGATATATATGTTTGAGAAATATTTCTGGCTAGTGACATTTGCTTGGGTAGAATACCGTAATTGATCAACCAAAGTCCTGCCAGAATAAATGGATATTAACATGTTAAAATGACATATATTGTTTAAAAAAAAATTAACAATTCTAGCAGATATATATTAAGTAAGTAAATTATGTATATTAGGTAGCTAAATTAATTTTATATCAAAGCAATTTATCACATAATGAATGCATTGCATTTTACTGATGATATATATGCTAGGTTGTCTGGAAATATGTCTGGAAGTTTAGGAAGTCTGTGTCCTAACGCGAGATATCACTTCAAAAAAAAACAAATTTTTTTTTGTTGCCACATAGGAAAACCTTAAAATGGCACCGTGTCAAATTTTACATATTCTGTATGTTAGTATTTGCTTAACAACTAAAGAAAGTACACATAGTTTAATTTTTTTTTTTATGTGAAAAAAAAAAATTAAACTATGTGTACTTTCTTTAGTGTGATTAAGTGATAAAAAAAGTGATTAAATGATTAAAAAAGTGATTTTCATGCCGTGATAAACATTATTTTTGTTCATAAGCAAAAGAAGTTAATGAAAAATTTAATAAATATTATGAAGAATTTCCTCTATAAAATTCGATGGTTAAATTTTGGATAGAAGAGTTTAAACGTTACCGCTCTGGGGCTCAGTGTCAGAGGTTTCGGGTTTGAATCCTGGTGGTGGCATGGATGTTTATAGTGGTTCGTAATCCACTTTAAAACCGTAGGTCCTGTCCCACTTTAAACAGTAGGCCCATGACTGTGTGTTGAGCTGACAACCCTCCCCGTAAAAAGACATCTCCGTTCTCGAAATCTACTAGTAGGCAGATGGCATTGACCCACCATGGGGCTGTTACGCCGATGAAGAGATTTTTGGTTTATCGTCCTACGGTCATCTTGGGCACACGAGGGTTAAACAGACTGGCATCTGCACTTTTAAGTGGATTCCGAACCACTCACAAACATCCATGCCACCACCAGGATTCGAACCTGGAGCTTGGGATAATCAAAGGCCACAGCGCTATTAAATTGGCCACCAGGCCGCGCACCAATGAAGAAGAAAGAGGGGGGAGGAGGTGTTTAAACGTGACCAAAGAAGCATTTCTGATGAACCACTTCCCGATCGTCCAAAGAAGACAATGACAACAGAAATTATTGAAAAAATCTATTATATGGTTTTAGATGATCCAAAGTTGAAAAGTAAATGAGATAGCTGAAGCCGCGCACACATTAAAAGAACAGGTGGATAGTATTTTACATGTACATTTGCATATGCAAAAGCTATGGGTGTCGCGTTAATTGACGGCTAAATACATGATAGTATTCGTGTTTTTCAGCGTTATTTGGAGCAGTTTGAGAGTAATGAGACTGAATTTCTTCAACGGTTCACAGATGATAAAACATGGATTCACTACTGAAAACAGGGATGCACCACCTGATTCGAGTCAGCAAGCAAAATAATGGATTCCAGCCGGTGGAAACCTTCCGTACTGACAGAGGACGCAATGATCGTCCGGAAAGATTATGACAAATGTTTTTTGGGATGCATAGGGCACAATAAGGATTGATTATCTTAGGGAAAACAATAACAGGAAAATATTGTGCAATATTGTTGGATCGATTAGATAGAGAAATAAAGAAACCAGAAAATGAAATCTGCTCGGCAAATTTCAACTTATCCTGTGTGATCATTCGAGAACGGATGAATAACCTCAGGGATATGTCAATGCTTAATAATGCACGAGATATGTGCAGCAATTGATTGGGATACTACAAGAATGGCCAAATTCAATAGGCAACTTAACAATTCATTCTTCAAGAAGTTTAGCTTTACCAAGCTAAACTTCTTGAAGAATGAATTGTTTAAGAATCTCTCAAAGAATATACAAAAGTAAGATGAATGTCGTCGTAAATGAAGAATTCGATTTGCCAAATGAAGATTAGTTTTCCTCCTGTGATTCCTTGTATTTTCGATACTGAATCACTTTTGGCTTGGTGCGACGTTTCACAAACTGCTTGCCTTGCAGTAGCACCATGTCCTTCTTACCAACTTTACAAACTTCGTGCCAGGCCGCAAAACTGGCGAGACATTCAAGCAAAAGACTCGTTATCAAATCGACGTCGTGTACTAGACGGTGAGAGACCGTTGGCTGTTTGCTGACGTTTCTTGGCACGACGTTCACGACGTAACGCATTTTTATGCTCATGTTTGGAGGAGTCAGCTCTAAACTTTTGCCACGCTGGAAGATTGTTGACGCGCTCAGGCTTGGTGGCTCGCCCCGAATCCTTCGCTGCAATTTTTTCTAAGGCGCTTCTAAAACCGCCGTTTACACTCAGCTTCACGTATCTTTTGCTTCACTTCAGGCATCTGTCTGCTTCGCTTTGAAGCCTCCTCCTCCGTGCTTCGTCGGGTGGTAGTTTGGCTCGACCCATATCACTTTATTTGCTTGATGCACTTTTGGGATTGCGCCACGAACCCCTAACCAGGACAACATCATGTTGATGATGATGTTGTCATGGTTGTCTTCATCAATGGTCTTTTTATCATGTTCACACATGATAAAAAGGCATATTTAGCGAAGAAATAACAAGAAAATACTCAGAATCGCAGTTCGATGACAGCGAAGGCAAAATTGAATGAATTTTGATATGAATTGCTCGACCTCCCACCGTATTCGCCAGATTTCGTACTCTGCAACTATTACCTGTTTCCAAATTTGTAAAAATGTCTCGCAGGCAAATGTTTGCATTCACACACTAGTAAAAGACACGATTAAATATGAGATCATTAACTGGACCAGCTTGTCATAAAATCGTCGTCCTGATTTCACTGACTTCCTGTTTCTATCGCCACCCTGTTGTACGAGTTGGAAGGACATTGAATTACACTTGTTATTTTAAACAAAACAAAAAAAAAAAAGTAATATTTGTCCCAGAATACACTTTTAAATATTATCATGACCGGGACATTTATTGAAAACAGTGATTTCAATTAATTAAAGTAAGAGTAAAAGATTGAAAATATGTAAACCTTCATGTTTGTATACCGAGTCTTTTCTGAGGGTGAATATGCGCTTGACGTTGCACATCCCGCACACTTGTATGGAGTCGATGCTTCTCAGTTCTTCTTTCTTCCAAGTGTGGCAGACTGCGTCTTCGACATCAACGAGCAGGTGTGTCCACTGCAACACACGGCTTTACAAATGCATACAAACAAGGAATCGAAGTAATAAAAGACAAAATATTTTTTTAAAAAAATAATAACCTATCTAAAATTTTTAGCAAAGATTATATTTTTTAAATGAATAATGACGATAGTTGGCCTGAAAATACGTTACTATACTACTTAAAAAAACTAGATTATAAAAACTAAATCAATAAAATAATTAATAATTTTTAGTAACAGGGTAACATTTAGTAACAGGGTTTTTAGTAAAACTGAGTAAATATTAAAATTACCCTTAATTTAATGTAATATCACGCATCAAAAGAAATTATTTTTGTTTTTATTTATGTAGGATTTGTTTGTGAGCTAATCACCAGATGGTTACACATCGCGGACACGCTGTGTTTTTTAAACAAACCTTTTGCCATGTAGTGGCAGTATTCGACTTTGTACTCTGGCCCTGGGAGAAGGAGAGACACCCCGTAGATGGGCGCAGGAGAAGAACGCTGGCTGGCAACGAGAGAGGAGGCAAGACTGAGACGGGCTGCGTCAAGCAGCGAGAGAATGTTATTATAATTGTTTAATAGTTTATCTAAATATCGCTGTACATATATTAGAGCTTCATTAAATGTCTGTTGTTGAGAGAAACTTCCCGTTTCTTTAATGTGTTTGGAAAACATCCCCTAGACCACCCACTCCGGCCGTTACAAATTTGCTAGACTGGTAGAGAAGTCTACATTTATATATTTATTTATTTTTGTACTTGCATGTCATAAAGAACTTATGTGTGCCACCTGTTCTCACCATAACTTTGAATCATCAATGGCTTGAAGGCAGAATCATAAAAATCGATTCAGTTTCACTCACCGTTCCTTCTTCTTGGATGCAGAGGGGAAGTGAAATGGAAAGAACAGTGATTCGCTTTTTCTTCAGATTGGTCGATAACGTGATGCGTTTCCGCATGCTATTGAAATTGATGAGCCTGGAAAAAATATCGGACCTTATTTCAATGGAAAAAAAAAATATTTCATTCATTTGCTTTTTTCATTTATTTGCTACTTAAAATTAATAGACATTAACGATTTTTTTATGCTTAGATATTGTTTAACCAAGGATGGGCAAACTACGGCCCGCCGGAAGATTCTATCCGGCCCGCGGATAGAATTTTAGTTTGCAGGTCCGTGGCAAATTAAAAGAAATATATATTTATATATTATATATCCGGGCCTGAATAGCCGAGTGGCTATCCCTAAGGCACTTGGTATCACAGGTTTCGGGTTCGAGTCCCGGCGGTGCCATGGATGTTTGTAGTAGTTCGGAATCCACTTCAAACCGTAGGTCTCGGTCTAATAGGATCGTAGAGCGTTGCGGGGGCATTGTTACTCCGCGTCCGTGGCTTATCTTCAAGTTACACACGCCCCCTGGGTAATGCAAAGTAGGTACGTCTGTGCAGCGCTTGCCTTAAGGCATCTAAGACCAAGCTGTTCAAGTGTTTGCCGTCTGCATTTGAAATAAAAAAAATATATTATATATCTTTCTACTTTGATTAAATATTTTTTTTCAAAGGACAGGTGATCTTTTTACTTTCTCTATTTTTGTTCTATAAAACATAAAACGACGGAAATAGCAAGCACAGACAGCGGCTTTTTCTTTTGTGCTATGTTTGCTTCATCTTATATATGTGGAAAAGACTATGAACCTTAGAAAGACTTATTTCAGAAGTAGACTGACAGATGAGCATTTAGCCTCGTTCCTTAGAATCAGTCCATCTCACTCTGAACCTCAATATAAGGAACTTTTAGAAATGAAATCGCAATTTCATTCATCGCATTAACATATTTAAATTGTAATACTTGTATATTGTTTTTAAAATTTTAGAAAAATTTATCTTGACCCGCCAAACATTTTTTTTTTCGATTTTGGCCCGTGACCGAAAATTTTTGCCCATCCCTGGTTTAGACACAAATGCATAGATAGTGTTAGTTTAGTTTGTTCGTAAAACATCGCAATAAATTTGTTTTAAGAAGAAATTTTATGCAATATCGAACGGTAGTGTTAGAAATGGCAGGTTAATCATAGTTTCGATAGTTTAATGTGAAATATTTTTTTTGTTCTAATGCAGCTGGCAAACACTTAGACAGCTTGGTCTTGGATGCCTTAAGGCAAGCGCTGCATAGATGTTACTCACTTTGCATTACCCAGGGGGCGCGTGTAACTTCAAGATACGGACGCGGAGTAACAATGCCCCCGCAACGCTCTACGATCCTATTAGGCTAAGCAGACCGGGAACTACGATTTAAAGTGAATTCCAAACCACTACAAACATCCATGGCACCGCCGGGACTCGAACCCGAAACCTGTGGTACCGAGCGCCAGAGCGCTAGTCACTTGGCCATTCAGGCCTTAATGTGAAATATTTCGGAAACACATTTTTTTTTTCTAATGCAGCTGGCAAATACTTAGACAGCTGCCTTTTTATGCCATAAGCAAAGGCTGTACCGACGTTACTCACTTAGCACTATCCAGGAAGTGCGCGTAACTTGAAATTAAGATACTGACGCGAAGTAAGCGCTAGCCACTCGGCCATCAGGTCCTCCGGAAACACAATATACCTATGTAAATCTTCATTTTGTAATAGACAAAATTTATCAAGTTCACTTTACACGCGAAAGGTCCCTGGTCCGACCTAGTAGGAACCTGTATTTATGGGCGACTGATGGCTGAGACACTAGCGCTGTTGCAATCGGTGTCATAGGTTACGCGGGTTTTAATTAATTTTTTAATTTCTAGACTAGTCGCCGAGTACGCGCTCTGAGCGAGCATACGCTTGCTAAATTCGCTTCATTCTCCAAAATGAAGTACACATAGAATGTTTACAGATCTAAGTTAACCGATGAGCATCTTGAGTCTCTTTTAATAATTGGTACAAGTAAAATTGATCCACTATTGTCAGTGAAAAATGACAATTACATAAATCTCATTAGTATTTTTTTACAAGTGGATACCCCGCGGTTTCATTCGCGTTCATTTAACTTTTCCATTCCTGAGGGATTTTCAGGATAAAAATCATATGTTCGATTCAGGATATATACGTTCAAAACATCGATATACATACATATGCGATACTCTTTACCCCAACATAACTACTAGTATATGTCCACTAGTTTAAAATGTTAGTGGGATTCATTTAAATTATTTGTTAGTTGTAATGGTTAAGTTAAATTTTCCTCGTATTATCTTGTCATTAAGCTTTACCCAGCAGGTAAATAAAACCGAGTTATTATCATTCTGTGTTTTTTTATCGAACTTATTACAGCAACAATAAGCTATTCGCTGTCGCGGGCCGGATGGATGACACTGGCAGGCCGTATTTGGCTCGCGAGCCGTAGTTTGGAGACCCCTGGTCTAATTAGTCTGGGATCTAACTAAAATCGATACTAATAAAGGTATGTTCTTCATTGATCAATTCAATGGGATGAGTCCGATATTTGCATCAAAAAAGTGAAGCACGTAAAAAGAAAATGAAATACATTTATGTAAGGTTGTTAGCAGACCTGATGGCCGAGTAACTAACGTTCTGGCACTCGGTGTCCCGGCAGTGCCATGGATGTTCGTAGCGGTTCGGAAGCCACTTTAAACAGTAGGTTCTGGTTTAACATGACTGTAGAACGTTGGGCTAACAATCATACCCATTAAAAAGAAAGCATATCCTGTCTCGAAATCTGCCAGAAGGCTCACGCCCTTGGCCCACCACGGGCTGTTTCACCAATGAAGAAGATTGCTAGTCTTTCACGAGATATTAAGCCACGAAATAAACTAGTTTAAAGACCCCTGCTTACAGCTAACATTCGAATCTTAATCCCAAATAGCTGTTATCTTCAAGTTGAAATGCTTAGAAAACATAAATATCATCTTGAATCTTTCTCACACATTCCTTAAATTCTATCGGTGTGTTTAAAGCATTAATAATAATATCTGATTTGGTTTGGTTTGTCGCTCTACAGTCGTTTTATGCACACTTTGGGCTAATTAGACCGGCACCTACCCCTTAACATGGATTCTGAACCACTAACAAACATCCATTCCATAGCCAAGATTCGAATCTGAAAGATATAGTTGGTACTATATATAGTTTACTACTATATAGTAAAGATATAGTAGTAAAGAATAGTGGTACCAAAGGCTAGAGCCTTAGCCAATTGGCCAACTAGCCACCATATTGATAAAGAATCAAACGATTGGTCGACCACGCGGAATTTCAATAAAATGCTATTTTATTGTAAATTGAAAAAATTAAACAGTTGAAAGGAGATACAGTGAGTGTAAAAAGTATTCGTACTGTACGACAATTGATTTAAAAGAGATCCGTCCATAAAGATTATAAACATAAATTCCATTAACAATTTTAATTAATTATAAATATATAATAGAACATATTTTCACTAGTTTCATGTGAAATTGACACAAAAATAATTTTATACATGAATAAATATGTACAAAACTGAAACAATCAAACATCTTGTGGTGTAAAAAGTATTCGTACATCAGGCATATATTGGCCAATACAATCATAATATTTCAACTAATACCTTGTAGGATATCCTTTAGCTCGAATAATTGCCTTGAGTCTCTTGGGCATCGATTCCACCAATTTTGTTGTTATTGAGCTAGATATGGCGTCCCATTCTTGATTAAGAGCTGATTCCAAATAATTTTTATTAGAAATATGTCTGGATCTAATATTTTTATCAAGAACGTCCCATAAATTCTCGATAGGGTTGAGGGCCGGCGATTGAGGAGGAAATTTCATGAACTTTGGGGGATTATATAGTATCCAAAGCCTTGTGTTTCGGGCTGTGTGCTTGGGGTCGTTATCATGCATAAAAACGTAATCATCATTCAAGCCCATTTTTGTTGCACTAGGTCCTAAATTATTTTTTAAAATGTCAATATAAAGTTGATGATTCATAATGCCTTTAATAAAGACTAATTTGCCCACCCCAGAAGCACTCATACAACCCCAAACAAGCAGACTTCCACCCCCATGTTTCACTGTTGGCACTAAATTCTTAGGATGCATTTCTGTATTGCGCTTTCTCTATACCATTCGTTTCCCGTCCGATCCAAATATGTTGCATTTACTTTCGTCTGTAAAGATAATCTTTTCCCAGAAATCTGGACTTTCATTAACGTATTGCTTGGCGAAAGACAATCGCAGCTTCCGATTCATCTCACTAACAAAGAATTTTCGTCTCGCAACACGGCCATGGAAACCTTCATTTCTGCATGCATTTCGAACAGTACTTACGGAGACTGCTGTTCCCATGTTCTTTAGTTCTGATGTTAATGTAGGAGCACTTATTTTAGGATCCTTCTTTAATGAACGCACCAGAAACCGTTTGTCAGATGATGTCAATAGACATGGTCGCCCAGTACGAGAACTGTTTTGAACTTTTCCAGTGGCAGCAAACTTTTTTATGATTGACTGCACAGTTGAACGGGGTCTACCGACCAGATCAGAAATCTTTCTGCACGATTTACCATTTTTACGGAGCTTTAAAATCAGTTCTCTTTCGGAAACACTTGTCTCTTTACTTTTACGGCACATTACAGAATTTCTAGTTTCTCATTACATTAAAATTTCCACTGAAGAACCTTTTAAGTAACTTACAAGATGACGTCAATTAACTACATCACAATGGCTAAACCAATCACAAAATAACTAAAAAAAAATTGCATTTCTTTTAGTGTACGAATACTTTTTACATCACAAGATGTTGGATTGTTTCAGTTTTGTAAATATTTATTCATGTATAAAATTATTTTTGTGTCAATTTCACATGAAACTAGTGAAAATATGTTCTATTATATATTTATAATTAATTAAAATGAAATTTATGTTTATAATTTTTATGAACGGATCTCTTTTAAATCAATTGTCGTACTGTACGAATACTTTTTACACTCACTGAAGTTATTTTCACTTTCAAAGAAGTCTATTTTGTTTTTCTTGCTTGCTTTCTTTATTTAGACTTTCTAATACAAATCTCTGTGCACCAATCGAATGCAATGATTAGAAATACATTAATCTCATTATTTTGGAGCATGAAAAGTATCTTACCACCTAAGCAATCTGCGTATGTCTTATCTAGCACGAAGATTACTCGTAGAATAAAATTGTATTTAGTCTATGTAATTTTTATGTAAACAAATCTGTGAGTGTTTCCTATAGACCAGGGGTCTCCAAACTTTCCAGCCTTAGGGCCATGTTGTTTACTCCAGTAAGTACCAAGGGCCAAAACCGTTTTAATTTTTATGCCCTTATCTATAATTTCTAGACTAGTCGGCGAGTACGGCGGGATGTTCACTAGTTTATAATGTTAGTGGGATTCATTTCAATTATTTGTTAGTTGTTATGCTTAAGTTAAATTTTCCGTGTATTGTTATTTTTCATTAAGCTTTACCTACCAAGTAAATAAAACCGAGTTATTACCATTCTGTGTTTTTTTATCCAACTTATTACAGCAACAATAAGCTATTCGCTGTCGCTGTCCGGATGGATGACACTGGCGGTCCGGATTTGGCCCGGAGGGCCGTAGTTTCGAGACCCATGCTATAGACCAATACATTCAAATGATCAGTATAACAAATTAGTGTGTAACACTCTCATCTTTGGCAATGAGTTATTTTAAGGTTGGCGAGAAAACCAATAGCCTGTAAAACTTATAATGTTTTACATCAGAAGTAAATATAAAAAAAATAATGTTTTTCGTTCCAATTTTGGTATCGGCCTCAAACTATTTAAATAGATTGCAATACTTGATATTAAAGCAGATCTTATCAGTTAATATTGAGTTTTCCAATTACAGCAGCATTTTACCCAATATTAGTTATGAAAGTAATTAGGACTTACCCTATGTCGATAGAAATATTCGGTTTCATTGGGATATAAATCTGGAACACTAGGATCGGATGGCTAAGATTAGCTAAATGAAAACAAAAAATACATGCTTTTACAATCAGTGGGAAAAAATATAAAAGCCTATTGAAATAATTGATTGGTTTTCGAATGAATGTCGTAGCATTGAAAATTTACAAAGCTTGTGTCCTACATTAAATGACACGTCCAAATTTAAAACATTTTTTTTTGTTCTAATGCAACTGGCAAACACTTAGACAGCTTGGTCTTGAATGCCTTAAGGCAAGCGCTGCACAGACGTTACTCATTTTGCATTACACGGGGGCGCGTGTAACTTGAAGATACGGACGTGGAGTAACAATGCCCCCGCAACACTCTATGTTCCTATTAGGAACGGGACCTACGGTTTAAAGTGGATTCCGAACCACTACAAACACCCATGGCACCGCCGGGACTCGAAACCGAAACCTGTGGTACCGAGCGCCAGAGCGCTAGCCACTCGGCCATTCAGGCCCCAAACTTAAAACATTTATTTGAATATTCGTCCGTTTTCAGGAGCTGCCGTTAGAATTTAAAAAAAAAAGTCCCATTATACTTATTTCTATATTAGTGATTTACTAATATAGAAACAGTCAGACACCTTTTGAATAATGACTTAAGAAAATATTACTAAAAAAATGGAGGCTATCAGTTAATTTTTGTAAATTCTTCGCGCACAACAAAAGCATCGAAAACTTTGACCTGAGGTTATTCACTACTGAATAAACATTCAGTTGTCAAATAAACATTCAGTTGTCTTTTGGAAGGTCATAAATATTTTAATTCGTAATGTTTAATGTAATTCTTCACAACTGAAAACTGACAAATGAAACAACATACGCTTCGATTTTTTTTCTCTAACTATATCTTTAATTCATCTAATAATATATTTATCTAACTACATCTTTAATTTATCTTAACATCTTTAAAATATTTATTTATATAGTGTAGTTAGTTAGTAATGTAGTTAATTATAGTGCAGTTCCTCCTACACACTGGCAAGTGGAGTTTCGGTTTGTTTTGTTTTGACGCTCTATGGTCATTTTGTGCACACGTTAGAGTTTGTGCGTGTGTAAATAAAGCTGCGAGTTCTCCAACATGTGTTTCAAGTATCAACCCGTTCACACATAGTAGCAATATTGTTATAACTCAACAAATAATAAACAAAGACTAGAAGAAATCATAAATTGTTGAATATATCAGAGTAAATTATCTAAAAATTAATGATTATCTTTAATTACTATATTTTGAAACGTTTTTTTTTTTTCCTGGCAACTGAAGCTCTTTGTTTCAAATATTAATCGCAGTGGATAATTATTCATGCCATTAAATTAAGCAAAATAAAAAATAGAAACAAAATAACTAACCATTTGATTTTCCTTTAGTCCAACTCATCATTGCCGTCCGAGATTTCCCATTCAGACAATAGACAAAAGTTTTTAATCCGTAATCATATAGCTGTAAAAAAAAAAAAAAGTTTGAAATAAATAGAAATATCGGTACTTACGTATTAACGCTACTGCAGCTACAGATTTGGCGATTTTTAAGTGGCTCCAATCTACACTTAAAATTTTTGTAACAAATCATAAAATATATAAAACACTTTATTTAAAATCAAAAAACTTTCAACATTCAAAACACTTTATGTAAAAACAAAGTAGTCAATCGGATTTCGGTGGAAAATATAAAGTTTAAATATAGAGTTTGGCCGATATAGAGTTTAACATAGATTGAAAACAATCTCTATTTTGGCGCATTGGCAGCTCTTTATTGGCGCATTAGCGCAACTTCTGCTGCGGTGGCGTTAATACGTAAGTACCGAAATATCTTTATTGAATGTAAAGAAAGAACAGTATGTACACTGATAACAGTGTTTAAAATCTAAAGTAAAAATTTCTTGAAACAAAACTCTTTTTTAATTTAAAAAATATATATATTTATATGTATAAAATAATTTGCAATTTTTTTTAACGTCGCCATACAGTATAGTCATTTACTAATATAGAAACAGTTAGACACCTTTTGAAAAATGACTTAAGAAAATATTACTAAAAAAAATGGAGGTTATCAGTTAATTTTTGTAAATTCTTTATTCATAAGCACACAACAAAAGCATCGAAAACTTTGACCTGAGGTTATTCACTACTAGCACGACAGATGCAATACTACTAAGGATGTTGTAGTCTTTTTCCACTAGAAGAGTTATAGAATGCCGTTCTCATGAAAGAGGAATGTATATTGTTTAACAAGTACATAATAACAACTTATCACTCAAATTTGACAGCAGATAAGCAGTGTTGTGGATAGTTATACTACATATATTACATGCAATTAGTGTTTTGTACTAATGAGAACAACATATCACTCAAATCTGATAGCAGATAATCAGTGTCATGGATAATGAGACTTCATGAAATTAGCGATTGTCTGTGCTACCTTCACAGGTCGAAAGAATTATAGATGGATTATGGACTATTCCATGAGTTGTTGCATCGTTATTGCTGATAGACCGTGGCCTGAGGAAGTGTCTACTCGAATGAGAAGTGAGGGAAGATGATATCCCCCCCCCCCACCGTCTTGACGAATTGTCTAAAAAGGAGGTTTTCGGGGAAGAAAGAGGAGAGTACTGCGACGAGTCGACAAGAAGTATTGTTTTACTCTTCTTCTGAAAGTGATTGAACAGGCCGGAGTTTCCGCCTATTTATAAAGTGAGTCCCTTGCAGTTTCGTGTATCACGCCATGTGATAATTAAGGACTGTCGCAGACCTGGTGAAATAGATTCGAACTCTGAATTCGGCGAACTCTGAAAATCTCCATTCCTTAGGGGGAACTGCACTTGCGAATCAAATTTAATTCTTTATTTTTCATTTTTCGTAAATAATAAATTGTAATAAATAGAGTTCTGTATATAATGATTGTAAATAAAAATTAAAGTGTTTCCATGAACTGAAAATGAAGCTCTTCTTAAAGCCGTCATAGGTCTAGCATAGGCCGAGATGTAACAGTGTATACCAGGGTCTTTCTATATCGTATAAACATTGTGCCACCACAATATGGGATGAACTCTCCCAAGGCAATATCTCGAGGGGAGGGGGCACCCTCCTCCCACTTCTTTGATGACAAAGAAAGTTACCGTTCCATCTGAAAAAAGCCTAAAAAGTAGAATTCGTTTCTATAGGAATTTGTTTCTATGCATTGAAATAATTATTTTGGGGCACATTCACTTAAGTTGTATTTGTATAATCTAAGGAGCCTATAGCAGCCTGGTGGTGAGCTAGATGGATTTATCTGAACTACACTTGATCCATCTAGCGATTCTGAATTCATCCAAATCCATACCGACTATTAGATCTACTCATGTATAAAATAGCAAAGACAATAGTAAGTAATCCCATTTCGTGTATGCGTAATGAAGGAAAACTATAAGATGGAAAATAGAGCTTCCCCGACTTTATTGTAGAGACTGAAAATAACAGGCTTCTTGTTGTGACTGAAAACGGAACTTCTTCTTTGATTACAAAACACTTTTATTAATGCAACACAAGAAAGAGATGATGATACATGATTTACTTATATAATACGTACATCTTATTGATGAAAAACAATATCTTAACAGATTCTACATTCTGTGTTATTACTACTTATTAGAATACGAACCAAAACCAAATCCACCCCTTTTTATTTTAGTTGCCAAATTTCAAAATGAAATACGTGATACAGGAAATAAGAAACTTATTAGGAGTGACAACACTTGGCACGCACTTATAATAATATTGTTCAAGCCAGTTAATGAAGTAACCGAGCTATTAAATTCAGCTACTAGCATTTCGTTAAGCAAAAAGAAACGGAAATCTTTAATCCTTAAATAATTCTAACCTTGAAATTAAAAGTAGAAGGTACACGCAAAACTTCATTATGAAGGTCATTTTTTAAAATAAAACTAAAATGTCCAAATTTTATAGCTTGAAACAAAATGCTTACTTTTCTAGTGCTCGGATGTAGTTTCCACTGAGTTAAAATACCTTGATTATTGGGTGAGAAGATCTCATGATATCTCTGGCTCTACATTTCAAAATCAAAATAACAAAATATTTATTGTAATTTAATTTTATAAAGAAACCTATGTTATATAAATAAACATTTATTGGTAATAAAAATAAAATTTGTTTTTAGTTTGTGCTTCATATCTTGTGAGTTAAACTGCATTTGAAAACAGTAATTCAGCTCCTCATTGAGAAAAAATCAATCAATAGATTTAATTAAAATCGATGAGTAATTTATATGAAAGATTCTTTTATCATCCAAGATTATCTACTTAATTAATTATTTTTGTTTTTATACATAATTCTATACATGGATCTCATATTTTTTCTATTATGTTCCTGAAAATTTTTAATTAATTTTTCCTCTCAAAAGATTAATTTATTATAATCTTTATTAATGACTTCCTTTTGAAAATTGATTTCCTTTCAATGCGAATTTTACATATAATTGATTTCCTATTAAAAGTTAAGAAATTTTTATAAATGATCAAAACAGTAACTTGATGAAAACTCTGAAAATGAAATGAAAATGTGAATTTAAACTTTTTGATGGAGTTATTAGAATTATCAAAAACTTTAAAGATTGATAACAAATTTCTTACTTTACATGCATTTTGAGACATATCTTTTTTTTTTTCTCTTTACGAAACTGAAATTTTTTTTACCAGTTTTTTAAATAGAGATGAATTACTTTTGCATGACATGTGAATTTATTTTCTGTTTTAAACCTTAAGTTGTATATAAGAAAGAAAAACAAATTGGGAGGCTGAATCTGGTTCTTTCATTGCCATATTATAAAGACAAATTTTGTTATAAAAATTAAGTTGATAAATTGTATTCAGAAATATAGTATATTTTTTTTTGCCTTGTTAACTTGACTTGGAGTTGAATTTACGTTCATCTGTGGTCTTTTTTATTTCTATTTATGCAATTGTGACTTGACAAGGACAAAGAAAAGAATTTCTTACAAATTTATCAAACATTAAGGTGAAAAAAATACTACTAGAAGAAAAGGAGATAAAATTGGTCTCTTTATCAATTAATAAAGAACATCTTAAAAATTTGTATACAAATCTCTAAAAAATAAGGAAAAACTTCAGATAACCATTAGAACTAAAAAAAAATATTTTTTTTTTTAATTAATCGATATTTGAAAACCATTAGCAACTGTTATCATTCAGAAAATATCTAAAAAAAATTAAAGAAACTGAACAGGTAATTGCTACATTCTCGATCATAAAAATAATTATAATGAATAATAAATGGTTTTTTTTTACATGTAAACAAAAAACAAATCCTTTTTAACGGTAACTTTATTCCACTAATAACAGTACCGCAACAAATTTTTATTTATGTCTTCTGTTTATTATGTGATTTAATTACTAAATTGCCTAAAGAAGAAAAATCAGAAAAGAAGAATTTTTAGTTAAAAAATAACATCTCTTCTTGTGGACCAATAAAGGTATGAAATTGTGTTCTTATATTTTTCATTTTAATATAACTGTAGATAGATGTAGGGGGATGTAGTGACAGACATAACTGTCTGCTAGTTAATGAAAATTTATAAGTATCATGGAATTAAATATTTTGTAATATTCTGAATTATTGTACCTTTTTTCTGGAATTTGCCTGAAATTTTTTTATTTTACTATGTTAAGTGCCTTACATAAATCAAATTGATAGCATTTTTAAATGACCATAATCTGGGCGTCGCATTTGACGCATCTTAGATGATCGTATTTTCTAATCTTTTGAAAATACCCAACAATGGCTGATGTGAAGTCTTTGGAGCATCCTACATTAAAAGTTCCTTACGAAGTGCTGAATAAAAAATTTCGAACAGCCCAGAAAACTGTAGATCGTGAAGTATCGCATGTTCAGAATGCAGCTACAGAGTTAGAGAAAGGACTTTTGAAAAAATCTCCTAATGTGGGAGAAATAAATGTTTTATTGAGTGGAGTCGTTGAAAAATTAAATATTTTGAAACGTAAATTAGTGAGCAGTCAATCGGAAGGCAGTGTCAGTGAAGAATTGGAGGCTGCTCAAGTGTGTAAACGAAGATTGGATCATTTGCTCGAACATGCTAGTTCTTCTGAAACTGTTGTTGCTCAGTGGAAGAAAAAGCGCTTGGATCGCATGTTGGTTGATCATTTTTTAAGATGTGGGTATTACAATACTGCCCTAAAATTAGCCAAACACTCAAACATAGAAGATCTGACCAATATCAATTTGTTTCTAATCTCCAAGGATGTTGAAGAATCATTAATTCGTCACGAAACTGCAAACTGCTTGAATTGGTGCTATGACAATAAATCAAAACTCAGGAAATTGAAGAGCACTTTAGAATTCAACCTAAGACAGCAGGAATTTATTGAGCTGGTCCGCCAAGATTTACGAATTGAAGCCATAAAGCATGCTAGAAAATATTTTGCTGGTGTTGAAGAAGACCAAATGAAAGAAGTGCAGCATGTGATGGGACTGCTGGCATTCCCACATTGCACTGAAATTCATCCTTATAAAGATTATTTCAATGAGTCACGCTGGGATAAGTTGGTTTTGCAGTTTAGGCATGATAACTTCAAGCTCTATCAGCTTAGCAATATATCTGTATTTTCCGTTTCACTTCAAGCAGGTTTGTCTGCTCTGAAAACTCCCATTTGCTACAAGAATGAAGGTGAACGCAATCCTGATTGCCCTGTGTGTAGCCCGGCTTTAAATAATTTGGCACAGTCTCTACCTTATTCCCACTGTTCTCAGTCTCGATTGGTCTGCTACGTATCGGGAGATCCTCTCAATGAACACAACCATCCTCTTATGTTGCCAAATGGATATGTGTATGGTGAGAGGTCCTTGAAGCTAATGGCTCATGAAAATAATGGAAAAGTTACTTGTCCTCGTACAAAGGAAGTTTTTGACTTTAAAGATGCTGAGAAAATATTTGTCATGTGAACTGAACTAGTGTTTTCTTTATTCTTATATGTTACATAGTGTTATGTTCTGTTATGCATCAATGTGCTGCTTATTGAATGCTGAAAAAATATTTTTGAATATTGTATTATTTGTTCTTTTTTGAATAGTATAGACAAATCTTGGTATTTAATAAAGTCCTGCATTTATGTCATTTTAATGTTTATTTCTTGACAATGGTGAAAAAGTCCTGCATGGTGAATAAAGCAATAGCTGCAATGGTGAATAAAGTCTGCATTTATGCCATTTTAATGCTTAATTTTTGACAGTGGTGGAAAAAAAATGATGAAAATTTGGTGACACACTTTAATATGTTTATAAATTTAAGAAATTTTGTGTATCAACCTAAATACATATTTAAATTTCCTATAATTAGAATATACATATGATAGTTTTTATATTTTATTTTTATATGCATTTTCTTTCATTTATTCAGAGATAATTTTAACTAAAATTTGTAAAATTTTCTTTGACTATGACATTAAATCAAAACAATAGATAATATGCTTTCATTAGAAAAATTTAATTATTAAATTAAACATTTAAAATATTCTAAACACATTAAAATAAGACTTCTTTTAATATGTCAATTAAATAAATTTTATCTTGTATTAATTAATGACTTCTTTTAAATTTTAATAATCATTATAATAAAGGATTTAATTAAATGTTATTTTTTTAATCTACATATATATTATTTTTTATATTTATACATATTTTTTATGAATCTTTCAAATCCACTAGTTTGATTGTTATGCATGATTTTACTTTCCTTTTTCCCCAATTAATCTATATATAAAGTAATTAAGAAATTATTTCATTATATATGCTATTAAAGAAATTAAAAATCAAAATTGTAATTTAATTTTTGGAAGCTTTTCTTGCAATTACTAACTTTAAAGGAATTTTAATAAAAATATACTGTTGGTATCAGAAAAATTTTCTATAATTTTTTTATTTATAATAAAGAGTTTAAATAATTAGAGAAAAAAATAATTATAATTGTATAATAATACTTGCAACCTGTTGTTTTTTAATGTATAAAAAAAGGTTCTTTAAGATTAAAGATTTTTGTTAATATAATGCATTTGTTGGATAAATTTTAAAAATGTGTCCACATTTTTTTCTTTAAAAGAGATTTCTATAATTTAATATAAAAATGCCATAATGGAGCAAAATTGATTAGGTTGGAAAGTAGACTTTTTCTAGACTAGCAGTTAATTATTTTGAATAAAGTAGGAAAATATAATTAAATTTATTATAGTTTATTAAGATGAAGTAAAATTTTATAAAATAGTATTTTTCTATTAATAAGTTATCTGAGTTACTTATTGTATAATAATGGAATGGTCAATGAAAGAAACACTGGTTGTTTTCTACACACTGACTAAAGCTTGTTTATTCTGCTTATTAAAAATAGATGATTTTTAATAGTAACTTCATACTTAATAAAATCATTACTATGAAAAATGTATTCAGAATTACTATCTTTTAAATATAAAATTCTCTAATTAAATTTAATAAACGATAATTTAAAGAGAAGTCCTGTAGAAAGTTTGAGGAGAGTGTTGTTGGCAAGCTTCCAAAATGTGTTTATTTTATTTTTTAGTTCACTTTTATTATACAAAGATAAAAAAATTCAAAATCAAATTACTTTTGTTAAGCATAATATGTATTTTTACAAGGGTTTTGCAACTATGTGGGATTTTTGAAATTGGACTTTCTTAATGAAAAAAAAATTTATTTATTCTCGAATAAGATTTGTATCAATTTATGTTTTTGAAATATGATCCTCAATAATAATAATATTATTAAGTTATAAATTTATAGAGTTTTTAAAGAACACGATATTTTTAAGTACATTATAAGGTTAATGGAAAGAACTGGGCTTCTCGTATTTATAAAGCAAACCTGCTAAGAAAATTTTAATTGTAGGATGGATTGCATCGTATTTCTATACTTGTCATCCTGAACTATAGAGTATGATAATAATAAGTTCATTCTATTAGATTTATTATTGGACAGTGCACATTATCATAACTTAAAATAATCCTTTAATATGTCAAACGATTTTTTAAATTAGATTTATAGATGTTTTAAATGACTTTTTAACTTTTCATTCTGTTTTCAGTTAATGTAAAGGATAACAATATTTAACACGATGATCAGCTTCTTTTAATATTTTTAAAGTATAGAGATAAATTTTATGTTTTCTTTTAAAAAATTTTTTTTTTGCAATAATAGATAGTTTATTTGAAAACAATGTAAAGAATTATTTGACTTATTAAAATTTTTTAGATTCTTTTTTTATTATTTATTAAGCTAATGAATCCTAGTTAAAATTGAAATCTGACCAACTGATAAAAGAATTCTTAGGAGTACCATATTAGTTAAAAAAAAAAAATTTTTTTTTTTACTTGATGTATCCGGGGTACATTTAGATATATATTGATATTACACCAACCCTGGTACACAAATTTTAATAATTGCCTTGATAGCGCTCTAAATGTATTAAAAGTGTAATGCACATTGTTGTATTTATTTAAAATAATTATTAAAGTTTGTAACATTTTGGGATAAAATTTTTACATGTATTTTAAGGTTTATAAAATTCTACAGTGGACATAAAAATGGAAAATTACCTTGCTTCACAAATTGTTAAAACAAATTCAGCAAGGCATAACTCAGTGCAGTAGCAAATTGCTATTTACAGAGTTCCATAATTACTACATTTTTTTAATGTAAAATAAAATTCTTTTAATTTTGAAAAAATGAAATTTGGCCACAAGAGGGGAAGTTAAATGGATATATTTGCATAATCAATGTCACAACAAATGTGAAAATGCTTCTAAAATATCTAATAATAATATAACATTGTGAGCTTGACTCATAGTTAGTGCTCCGCTGGTGAGCATTAGGGCGGAGATTCAATCCACTGGTGGCTTTGTTGTAAACACTTTCAAAAAATGAGAAGACTCAATGGCGTTTGTGATGTTCAGCATCTTGCCTTGTTAATTGGACTACCTGGTGGGAGTTTTCCAGGTTTTCTCCCATACAATACACAAATGAAGGGTAGTTCCCACTACAAAAATCGTCTCTGAAGGCACTGCCCTCCTTCTTCAGGGACTTGGAGATGTCAGATGGAAGTCTGACTTCTTCTCTTCCCTACAGGCGCTCCATTACAAAAGAAGCTGCCCTCCCTCCAGGGATACAACAACAACATGTTGTGATATTTGGAAATATTGACAATAAGTCTGATGTACTTATTACTTATACACATTTTGCCTGTACTTTTTAGTTCAATTATATTTATGCAGTGTTTTGTATTGAAAAACATGACAGCTACAGGATCAATTACGATTATGCCATATAATGACAAATTAACTTGTTTTGAGTTGTTAAAATGAAAAATTAATTTAATAATTTTTTTATGAATATCCTTTTTATCATTTGGCAATTAATGTGAATTTATTTTGTGATTAATTACCATTTATTTTTAAATATAATTTATGTAAGCAGATAATAAAAATAAAATAATACAGTAAGATAAAGCAATAATATAATAGAAAGATACATGTAAGTTACTGTGAGAATAAAATTTGTGAATAAAAAAAAAAAAAAAAAAATATCTTTACTAAGATATATTAAAGATATAATAATCAATAACAAGTAAATGATATGCATTAAGTAAATCAGTTATGCCATAAACTGTGGATAAAAAAAAAGTACAAAGTTTAGCAAGTTATTCCAGTTGCAAAAATTCTTTATGTTGGACATAAAAAAATTTTGCATTATAAATATACATTTTTTAAATAGTTGTCTTTTAATTCAAAATATCTCTGCTTTGAAATAAAAATGCTCATGTAGTGATATTTAAACTAATAAAAAAATAGCAATATTTTTTTATCTATATTTTTTATTTTTATTTTTTAATTTAAATAATTTTACATAAATCATTGCTTATACTACTGTATTCAAAAAGTAAGAATTTTTAATTTAAAATTCCCGGGGCATATGGAATTTCAATTTTTTTCTTTTCTTTTTTCGGTTTCTGGTACTGTCCTTGACATCTGTGTGAAATTTGTATAAAAATATTCATTAGTGTTTCAATTACGCTTGGCTTTATGAGATGCTAAAACTGAATTAATTGATCAAAGAACTTGCATTAAATTTTGTTTGCAGAAACGTATAGAATGTTATAGGGGGCATTCGGTGAGCATTCCTATATCGGAAAGAAATTTTTACAAGTGGTATAAACAGTTCAAAGAAGGCAGAGAACGCTTTGAAGACGAAGGACCCTCTGGTCAACCATCCACCTCAACCGACGAAGCTCACGTCCAAAAAATTAAAGATTTGGTGCTTGCAAACCATCGATTTACAATTAGAGATCTGGCTGATGATGGAATTTCAAAAGGATCAATTAATTCCATTTTGGTGTCAAATCTCGATTGGTACCGAAAACACTGAATGCGCCAGCTCACACTGCATTGATTCTTCGTGACTTTTAGCCAAAAATGAAACCCATATCATTCCACAACCACCGTATTCACACTGTGCGACTTCTTGTTATTCCCTAAACTCAAAAGACCACTCCGGGGATACCGTTTTGAGTCAATTGAAGAGATTCAACGTGAATTGCTGCGCGCTTTGAAGGCCATCCCTGTTGATGACTTTTTAATGCATTAATGAGGATTGAAAAAAAAGTTGGCATAAGTGCATTTTGTCCGGAGGGAAGGAAGGAGGGAGGACTTTGAAGGCGATGAAATAAATTTGGAAGAATAAATAAAGAGTTTTTTGAAAAAAAAATTGGTCTTACTTTTTGGGCCCATTAGTACGTTAAAAATATACGTGGAAATATTCTGCATTGCGATTGATTCAATAGTTAAGTACTTATACAATAATCCAATACTTAAGTACTTAGAAAAACGAAATTTGTATATCTCGAAAATGTATAATTTTTGACCTTGAAATCTGTGAGCCAGGGCCTGTATGGCCGAGTGGCCAGCGCTCTGGCACTCAGTGCCACAGATTTCAGATTCGAGTCCCGGCGGTGCCATGTATGTTTGTAGTGGTTTGGAATCCACTTTAAACCGTAGGTCCCGGTCTCCCCGTAGAGAGTTGCTTGGGCATTGTTACTCCGCGTCCGTGGCTTATCTTCAAGTTACACGCACCTCCTGGGTAGTGGTAAGTGAGTTAGGTCTGTGCAGCGCTTGCCTTAAGTCATCCAAGACCAAGCTGTCTAAGTGTTTGCCAGCTGCATTAGAAAAAAAAAACCAGTAAAATTATAATAACCTCTAACAAGTCTATCAAAAAATCAAGTGCATTCATATAGTGAATATTTTAAATTAAAAAATGAAATATCTATGCAAACATTTTACTGAAAAGTTTATGTACCAACTGCTTACAAAAGTTGAATATTTAAATATAATTTAAAATAATTGTTATTAATACCTATTTTAAATAATCAATTGATAAAGTGAAAACTAAATGTTCCATGTATATCCATTATACTTTTCCATAATACTTTATTCATTTGTTTTCAATTTAGAGAAACAGTTATTATTTTATTGGTCATTAAAAAGTGTTGAATAATGGAACCATTTAAAATTTTTGTTTTAATTAAAATATTTATTTTTTAAATGTCTTTTACTATGAATAATTGGTTGATGACAGATCATTTATGTGCAGATCCAAAATGTCTTTCCTGAATATGTTATCTCTGACTGTTAACCTGCAGAAAAGATTGCTGACTGATACACTGAAACTAGTTGTGAGGCTGGACACTGTGACTCTAAAACCCGAAATTCCTTTGGTCACTCAGTGCCTGGACATTGTTCGCTATTCCAGACGAAATGAGAGGGTATTCCGAAAAATCCGAGGGGGTGGTCGTCCTGTAATGGAAGGTGTTGTTCCCCCAGAACCACAAAAATATGGCTGGAGGCCTGTGCTGCCAGAAGATGGGATATACACCACCCGTCCTCTACCCATTATTAAAATGGGTGGAAGACATCCAGAAACAGGTAACCAAGGAAGAATGTGTATTGAATCTTGAATGAGAAAATTGCTGAGAGAAAAAATGTTCATTTCCAAATGATAAAGTTAAATACAAGTTGAAATGCTGTTGTATTATGTTATTTTATATAGCAGACTTATTTGATAAATTGTAAGGTTCCTTTTGCATTTGCTCGTAAATTAACTATTAAAAGATTTAAAATTTGAACCAGCTATGTATTCGTCATTAACCTTATGCCCCATTAATACATGTCAAAAATAATTTATCAGTTAATGACAATGTAAAAACCCATTAGTAATTGCTTCCCATTTCTATATTACATAGAAGATTCCTAATAGATAATATCTTTCAGTGCAAGACACATTTATATTGTTGCAACAGCAATTGAGTCACCTCATTTGAAAATAATGACAGGAAATGTTTGGTTGAGCCCATTTGACTCTGCAGGTTTTCCACTGCTTTAATTATTTCATCACACTATTGCATTCTTATTTTGCTAAACTGTTGTGGTATGCCCTTGTTTATTATTTGGTACTCCATAAATAATGAATTTAATATTCAGATATATATTAAAAATACAAAAAAAGTCTCAACAAACCAGCCAGTTGCAATATACAGAAGTGATGTAGTCATTGACAAGGTTTTTTTTTTTATCATTATTAGCAGCAACAAGAGATAGATTGATTGGAAGAAAAAAGAATTATTTTTAAAATATATGGATAATATGGCTGTTACATACATATTTAAAATTATATTCAGAAAGAAAATTCATAACTTTATAAAATGCTAATAAAAATATCATTCCTTTTAATTAAAAGAAAATGCAATTGCTTTTTTCTATTTGACATTCAAGAAAAGAGTTATCAATGCTATGATTCTATTTATATATTTTGAATTGCTGAAAATAAAGATCGTAATTTGTAATTTTAAAGGTACAATGTCCGCAAAGAAAATTCAGCTTCAAATGTATTATTGAAAAAAAAAAAAACCCTCAATGATTAGTTAGGAATCGATAATTTAAATGTATTGGTTATCAAAATATTTTAAAAAGGGTTATTTTGAATACAATTGTTTTCACATGACTGACAACTATGATATTTAAAAAATTGGTCAAATTTTTTTATTTATTATAAAATTTTAATTGCACAGCAATTGATATCAATAAAAGGAACATGACATTTATAATTATGTTTTTAAACTATAGGTCGTGTTGTTGTACGAACTATTGGTGGTGGTCACAAGAAAAAATTTCGTTGGGTGGACTATAAAAGAGAAGGCCCAAAAGATGGAAGTTTTTTGGAAGAATTAGTAGTCCAAGTGAGATATGATCCATGCAGGACTGCAAGAATTGCTTTAGTTGCAAATGGTGATCATAAGCGATGGATTGTAGCTACAGAAGGTATAAAAGTTGGAGATATAGTGAAGACATCATCAGTAATTCCTCGTATTCCAGGTAATAAATTTAGTAGATTAACAGTGAAAGCTTGAAATTCAAAAATAAGTGTGGCAAATGTGTCTGTGTTTAGCATAATTGTTTTTAGTTGCCCATTTGGTTTAAAAATAGAGGAAATCTATTGAATTTCACATGTTTATTTTTTTTATGAAAAATGAAAGCTTGATGTGAACAACTCTAAAATTAATATTAATAGACCTTTATTTAAGAAAAATATAATTACTAAAAACATTTTCTGGATATTCTTCAATTTAGTGCTTTCAAATGGTTAATTGTGATTTTTTTCAGTACTTTTTCATATAATCGTATTTTTATTGAAGAATAGAATGGTTTTTTTTTACTGGATGATAAAGTGGGCTAAGCTAATTACTGGATGTTCTCTTCTGTGACCTAACTTTAAAGGATATAATTATAGATCTTCACCTTTGCAATAGGATAAGAATAGTAACTATTAAATTAATTTATTGAGTAACTTTGAATAGTAACTATTAGAAATAACAGATTGAAATTAGAACACTATCATTTAAAAAAAACATTAAAATAAATATATTCTTTCATATTCATGTAGACATGATTGCAAATTTTTAAGCTATAGTTTTATAGTGTTTTAAATTTCATATATAGAATTATAAAAAAAAAAAAAAAATTTCATGTTTTTTTATCTCACTGACTTTTTTTTACAGTTCGCCCAACAGTAGGGGATGCTTATCCAATAGCAGCATTGCCTTTGGGCACTGTGATCCATAACTTTGAAATGAAACCTGGTGAAGGTGGATATTTTTGCAGAGCTGCAGGAACTTCTGCGCAGTACCTCAAAAAGATAGACAACAAATGCCTTGTGCAATTACCTTCAAAGCGACAGATACTATTAGATCGGAAATGTATGGTGGTAGTAGGGCAAGTATCAAACATTGATCATGGTAGCATTCCTATTGGAAGCCCTAACAGACTGAGATGGCTTGGCAAGAGGCCTCGTTCTGGATTGTGGCACAGGAAAGATGGCTACTGTGGTCGTAAAATCCATCCACCAAAGAGTATATTGGATACACTTGCAGAGAAGGAGAAGAAACCAGATTTTTATAATTTAACCTTCAAAACATAGAATGTGTGATATGGTTTATGCATTTTTTTGTATAGGAATAAATTTTATTTAATGTCTATGTCAATGTTTTTCTTTAACCATAAATTTATTTTTCTGTTATACCAAATTATAATATTTTCATTTGTTACTCTAATTATTTTACAAGGTGTATAACAAAAAAGTATTAAAAAAATTGCCATTGAAAAGTCTTTCATCAATACAATTTTTTTTTATAAGTTATTGAATTTAAATAGAACAAGAGTTAAAAAAAAATCTATTCAGGTTACAGTGAATGTCCTGGTACATGTTACTAGATGATTAAAAAATATCACAAATCAATTAATGAAAATCATATAGTTAGTTTTAAAAATGCACATTATAGCAATAAATGTTTTTAAAAATCAAGTTTGGAGCTGAAATTTGCACGTTGATTCAAATTTCAGCCACTGGAGCAGAGGGTTAAATAGTAAGTTCAAAACTCAAACCACCTGACTGTTAAGGCTAGAATTGTTCATATTTTTTACACTCAAGGAAATTATTTTCATTCAATATCAATTAAGTTGTAAGAGAATTATGGTTCCTTAGAATTTAAGATATGTGCTAATAGTTTTTTCTGTATATGCTTGACTTTTTGAATCTATATGAATCATTGATCTCGAGAAAGTAATAAAGGAACAGAAAAATTAGAAACTGTTGCAAGTAAAAATAAACATCTAATATAAATAAAATATTAAGATATAGCTACTTAATCAACATTTATGTTTAAAATATTGAAGTTACGCAAGATTCATGTCACGAAATATGAATATCCCTATACTTGGTAGCAATCTTAGTTGACTACAGATGAATAGAGTCGAAATGAGCCAAAATCGGACAGAACCAAGAATTAATTCATGTCATTTCAAAAGATACTAAAGTGACCATTGTTAGCATCAACAAACTCTCAATAATGTGGCTAAAAGAAGGTTCTTTTTCGGGTAAATAGTTGGCCAAGGATCTTTACATGCAACACTGAAATTCTTGGAACATTGATATCGGTTTCCCATAATTTTGGAATACAATCACTTATGCCTATATCCTATTATGAAAGGCGAGTCAATTATAATATGATAATGAATACTACCAATTTGAAATCATGAATTCATAACTGTTTTGATTAAAATTTATAGTACATATAGGTTTTCATTAGAATATAACATTTATAGTTGTATTTTTTCAATGCTTCAAGTGAGAAACAAGATTTATTTTTCAATTAAAATTCTGTATACCTTTTTTTCAGCTAGGCATAAAGGATCAACATATTCTAAAACTATGGTTTTTATTATATTTATTCTCTAATAATTTTTGTTGATTATCTTTGCAGTTGTGTCATGTGTAGAACGCGTGAAATTATCCTCTTATAGCCGAAATAGTAAAATTCATTATACTTGTTCAATCTAGTTTCTATTCCAACTTTTTTTTTTTTCCCAGTAGTTCTTAACATGTCTTTTAGATGAAATACAATCTGTATTTGCATTGTATTGAAAACAGCAATACCAATTAAATTTCATACAATGCAAACTGGTTGATGTTTGAGGCAACCCGATTTTCTTAACTGGTTCGGTTGCTTTGCCTTTGTTTTGTACAGTACTAGGCACAACATCATATGCGATGATAGCTTGGCAATTCTTGCCATGAAAGGAAAATAAGTCCTCTATCGTATAGTGATTTTCAAAAGAAAGGTTTCATTTTTTAAAGCAGTAAACAAACGAAAAATTAATTTTTTGAAATATTTATCACTTTTTTCTTTTAATAAATAAAATTGATAATTTGCACATTTTAAGGAATTATGCAAAATGTTAAATTATACAAGTTAATTTGTAATAATTATCAAGAGTATTTATTTATTTTGGTGAGGTAAAATTTATCTCTGTATAATTGCTATCATTAATCAATAGAAATGTGTACAGTAATAAAAAAAAAAAATCACAATCATATGTATTTTAAGATTTGATTTAGAAAATTTTTCATTCAACATAGTATTTAATTTTTGCAAATATTTAAATGAATAAATTTTTAATATATAAAAATAAAGATGCAGGAAAAAGGGATATGATATCCTTTTTTAACTGAAAAGGATGGGAGATGTTCACCTCAACTTTTGTTTCTTCACATGTAAGGTGCCACACTATTTTATTACTATATGGGTAAAAAAGAAAGCACAAGATAATTAAGCACCATGTTGATATATTTTTTTCTGTCTTCTGCATTATTATTCGAAATATAAAACCAAGTAGGTACTTTTCCTGTCAGCATCATGACGAAAAATTTGATTAAAATTAAAAAATATATAAAATAAGGACCAGGAAAAACAAATAGTAGAATAATATTAATCATTTTTGAATTTGTTATTCAAGACTTCATTATTATAAACCGGCAATGTTTGAAGATTTATATATTTTTCTGTAGAAGGATATTTTTAATATAAACAACCTTGAAGCAAAAAGAGACAGATACATTATAGAAAGAATGTATGAAAATTTTTTTATTCTTCAAAATGTTCTATAGTAACTTACATTATAGTAGTAGTATATATATATATATAACTTTGTACATATTTCTCCTTTATTAAAGGCTGTTGCTTTTCAAATTAAATACTAAACAAAATCTATTTCACAATTTGCTTAGAATTTTCTGAAGTTCACCATCTAAAAAATAAATAGAAATAAATAATGTATTAAAAAGTTTCATTATATTACTGAAATTTTATTATGAGTTTCATTTTATTATGAGAATGAATGAGTTTTTATTACTTTGTTAAATCTTATGCTTCAGCAATATTAAATTGTTTGATTTTGGTTAAAGACTTGGCTAGCATAGCAGTCACGTCTCTGGCATTCCTCAATTGAGCTTCTGCAAACTTTTCTAAACTCTCTTGGAACATAGATACTCTCTGTCTGTGGAATTTCTTAATCTATAAAAGACAATTAAAATTATTGTGTGATATTTATTTAAAGTAATTTTAATCTATTGGGCGACTATTATAGGAATAATAACCAGTTATATATAGAGGAAATATGAATGCATAATATATGATATAAAATTATACGAATATTACGAAATATGAATATGATATAAAATTGAAAAATCATTTCATATTTTTTTTAATACAAAAAAAAAGATCGCAATTTAAGCTGGAGCATTATACACCAGGTATAAAAATGATATTTCAAAATAAGGAAACGATGAGCTCGATTACTACATACATCTAAATGCTGTTTATTCAAAAGAATGACATACTGTATCAAATTCAAAACTTCAATAGGATAAGTTTCCCATATTCGCCTTCCATTATGTTTTCAGACACATAGAATTCTTTTATCTTTACCGAAACTCTTATCCCGTAAATAAATAATTATCTTGCTTTCCCATCTAGATTGTTACTTATCTACATTTTTTACAATGACCTTCGAAATATGTTAGATTTAATTTCATTCCATACTTTTATTATTCACTCGCCCATGATTTCTAGACCGGCACAATGCATTTGACCACTTTTTATAAATGCTTTTTCACCTACCAACATCCACTGTTGTGTTTATTAATGAAACACTCAAAGGAAATTAAAAACATCTAAAGGCTAAACTAATGGAATTAATCCATCTGGAATAATTGTCATGTTAGAGTTACACTCTTTCATGAATTTCTACCCATTATCTATTGGTTGAGATCTGAACATGTTCCAAATAAAAAGACTTTCTGTATTCTTTAAGACATTCACCAAACATTACTTATTTACAATTTTACACCATTTTCATCCATTCATCTTTTTTGATGAACATGAATGAAAACACTATTTGGGAAATTATATCAATACCTTTCTTTTAAAATTAACCATATTAATTTTGTACTGTCCTATTAAACAAGGAAGCATTATGGTAAAGCATAATGTTTTGTGACCTGTTGTTTTTATGTGAACCATTTTTATTTAATTTAACAATTGATAGGAACAAGACAAATTTTTCTACATAAAATTGAAATTGCAAGCAACAGTTAGCTTTTAAGTGGTAACTTAAAAACTAAAATCAAAGTGCCACTTTAGCATATAAAACTGTTAGTATTACGTCAACAGCATATTCACCTTGAAATGCATATTTTGATAATTTTAAATAAAAATGCTTCATAAGAAATAAACAGAAATTTACCTCTTGCCTAGCAACATCAGAACAATCTTCAAAGGCCTTTTCAGCTGCTAGTTTAGCATCTTCAGCCTAAAATTCAGAACAATGCCATTGAAATTAAGGGTTTAAAGAAAATAAAACTAATTATCTATTAAAATACCATTATCTTAATTTGAAAAATAAATTTTGAATTAAAAACTTACTGCCTGTTTTTTTAGAGGCTTCGCTTTATCTAAAGCTTTATTGGCATTTTCATACTCAACCAGTAAATTTGTTCTTTGCAGAAGCATCTCCTATTTATATAAAAGATTAGATTTTAATAATTAATTTGATTTCATTCTACACAATTAAACAAAAGTAGCATGTCCTCTTACCTTCTCAGAATCAATGTAACTTGAATACAGGTTTAAATAAGCACCTAAAGAATTCTCATCGTTATAAGACGAGACTTGAAGCCCATGCTAAAAAGAAAATGATTCGATTAGAATTTAATGGTCCAAGAAAATTAATTTTTTTAAAACAAATTATAAAAAACTTACTCTGGCATCTTCCAAGGCTTCTGAAAATAAGCTGCTCAACCTAAAGATAAATCTTCATTAGTTTTATAAAAGGAAAATGAATACTTATGAATCACATTTAAGATTTTAAAATGTGTTAATACCAGCTTATTATAATAGTTATATATAAAATTAAATAGTATAAAATTAATAGATAAAATAAAAAGGTAAATACTAAGCAAAAATAATTTTAAAAAGAAGAAAATTCTTTCAGTGTATGAAGAAACTTTTTTACTAAATGTAATGTTTATTATTGTAATTTGTTTCAAAAGGTAAAAGGTGTTTATTATATTTTAAAAAATTCATCATTTTAAATTTAATTCTATTAGCACGAAAATTTTTCTTCCAAAAATTTGATTTTCACAAATCATTTGATATAGCAAATGCAATATAATTTTTTAACTACCAATGAACAAACGATTTAGAGTCTGAATATATAATAGAAAAATTTAATAATATTTGGGAAATATTCATTAAATCTCTGTCCTCATATAAAAAAAAATTATGAGATCTGACATATATATTGAATTAAGTTTTAAAATATCTTGCAACCACTTTTTATTTAATGATTGCTGCTGCAATTTTTATCGTGTTAAAAGCAAATATATGTGCGATACCAAGAGTTTATACTAGTATATAATTAAATAACATCATCCAAGATCTTGCAGCTTATTTGCTCATGTTCAAAATTAGATGAATAATGATAAAAAGATGAATTTCATTAGGAAAACCACTCAAATTCAGTATTTTTAAAGCAAAATTATATGACAAAATGATGACTGAACAAATATGATTTGATGTTTATTGGCTCTTTAAAAAATAAACTGAAAGTTACTTCTGCACTAATTTTTATTAATATATCTTAATATTTGAAAGTAAAAAAAATAATCAATTTTTTAAAAATGTTTCCTAATTATCTACAAGCATACTATTTTAACATTTTTAAAACAGTCTTTTACTTAGCACTTAAGTACACTATTACGAGTTTTAATTTAATGCCCATCCTGATTCCCTTAGAGATGTTTGCAATTTTGTCGAAAAATAACCAATTTTTTTTTTTCAATTTCCCAATTAATTATTTAAAAGTGGCATGACGTCATGTTGAAAAGGGCCGATGAACAATTAGAGTACAAAAAGTTAAACAATTTTTTCTTAGATATAAAAAAAAAGATATTTGACAACACTTTTTCTCATTGAAACAAAAGTAAGTAATGTTTGCAAGATGCTAGTTTATTGAAAATTTCATAATGGAATTTGAACATAGAGAATTAATATTGATTTAAAATCCAATGAGCAACTTCATTTTTAATACACAAAAAAAAGTATAATGATCCAAACTTTGAAAGAGAATATTTTTAAAGTCAACATACTTTGTTTCTATTTTGGCAAGCTCTTCATTAGAGCTTCTGTTTAAAGTCAATGCAGTAGCAAGATGACCTAGAACACTGCAAAGTCCTACAAAAAACACATATTAAAAATTAGATTAAATATTTAGAAACAATCAGAGTTTAAATAAAGTTCAACACATTTTTGAACCCACATAGAATTTTGAGAATTCTATAATTATTATTTTGTTTAATAATATAAAATTTAGATAAAATAAACCATCAATTAAAATTTAAAAAGGAAAGCAACTGAAATGAAATTTAATTAAAAAAATATTTCTCAAGTATATCAGAAATACACATTATACATAATAAGTTAGTATCTACTTCTTGCAGCAGTAACAGCTGAACATCAAATTAACTTTTAGAAAGATACAAGTATCGTACTTCATAAAGTTTTAATTTATTTATCATAGTTCATCTGCTGTAGTTGCTGGCAATTACTGTTGCACAAATATATACATGAAACCTTCCACCTGACTTACTTATGTAATGAAACATTATATAAGCATGTTGGTAAAGATGCACCAAAAGAAAAATTGAAGATAGTGGGAGGTTGAGATTTTGCATATTATTCTGAGTTGTTTTAAACTAATGAATTGCAAATTCTCAATAAACCTTGATTTTTCTCAACAGACAGTATTTTATAATACATAATAGTACTATGGTTTTTAAAGTCCAAATTTTAACAAGTGCTGGTACAAGTTCCTTTTGATAGGAAACATACTGAACACTCAAAAATTCTGTTTTTCCATCTCCCATTTACGAACTACATCTAGGTAACACTATTTATTTATATACAAAATTATTAACAATATATCTATATTTAATATTTTTACACAATTCATTTTTGTTGCATACTTCCTTTAATGTGTTGATATTTTAATAACTACCAGTACATTTTACACATACAATGAAAATTCAGTTACAAAATAAACTTACTTTGTTGAGAATATACGACTGAACAAAAGGCCTAGAAAAAAGAAAAATTATTATAAGCTTGATTGATAAGAAAAATTTCATATTGGTTACCATAACATCATAACTACTAGATTTTATATTAAAAATAAGAGATTAATATTAACTATCCCAAATATAACTAGTCAAAACATTTAATATATTTAATAATTTTTGTAAATATTTTGCAATAAAATAAAATTATGAATATATAAACAGAAAATTTAAGCAAAATTAACATGACATTTAAAATAGGGATGCGACAAATAATTGAAAATAATTTTTACCTCGTTGGTTTCTTTGATTTGTACACTATATTTTGCTAACCAATCTCTCTCCCTTTGAAAAAACTCTTCGCAATCCTGAAAGTATTTGATGCAGGTATTCAGTACATTTTTTTTTGGACAATATTAGATATATTACCAATATATTAAAAAAAATTTCAAATATTAAGCAAAAAATTTTATTTAACATAGCTTGAATGAAATAATGAGAATTATGATATTCATAAATAAATTTGTCAACTTTTTAAATTAATCACTTACTTATTAAAATTTAACACTCATTACATTTATTTTAAATATTTTCAAGTTCCACTTTTTAATCATTATCTTATAGGAACAGTAATAACAAATAGACTAATTAAATATATGAAAAGGTAGTTATAAAGTAATTAAAAATCTAGTTCCCTAAACCTTTCAACAGTAACTGCTTGTTAAAAATATAAAAGGAATGTAGTACTTCTGTGAATCTATAAAATTCTCTTATATTTTTTTTACAATTATCAAAAAATTGTGAGAAGCATTTTTTCCCCTAAACAATACTTATAAAATAAGTAAAAGGAGAATGTCACATAGAACCCAAACACACAAACATAAAATTTACAAAACATAGAGAAATACTTTTAAAAAATTGAATAGGAAATATTAACAATTTCTGCATTTGCTTGAAGTTAGTTACTAGTTTAGCACACACTTATTTAAAGAAAGAGAGGGGGAAAAATAAAGCAGCCATTTTAAAAATGATTGAATTGAAATTAAGTATTATAATACTTAATGAAATGATTTATAGCTCAAAAGATGTAGAAAGTAAAAATGTTATGTTATATTAAATGTTACAATCAGAAATTGACGAAACCTCTTCCAAGTGCGATATAGGAGAATTTATGTAAAGACAGATACAGGGTCCTAATATCATCTTGCAATTGATGTTGCCCAATATTTATCTGTTATTCCACATCAATATTTTGTAGTGACCAAGAATGGCTGCCAAATATATCTCATATTTTCAATTTGTGAAAAGCCTGGTGATCTTGCTGATTAATAAGTAATTAGAACTACATGGAGCCACATGAAGCCTAGCATTATAGTGTAAAAAGGTCCTAGAATGTACCATAAAAAGTAACACAAATGATTGTAGGATGCCACCATATTGTTGAGTTGCTGCAGTTCCCACTGCTGCTTGTTTCCAGGAAAATAGTCTGTATGAGAACATTAACCTGATTTCCTCCCCACACAGATTCATCACATACTTCAAGATGTACCAATTTGCAATATGTGATCACTATGTGATGCCAGTCTGTTAACAATCATAATGATAGGCCATATAATTTACGGCGACTTTTTCTTACATTTGGGAGGTTAAGACAGGTATCTTAAAGGATCATTTGAGCATAACCTTCAGTCTAGAATGTAAAATAAAAGATACTATAGTAATGCGAATGAAGCTGCAAAATGTTGTATGATGAGCAATGATTCATGCATGAACAGTGCAGCCTTACAGAGCTTTCATGTAATTGATATATAAATAGCACTAATTATTACTGCCAAACATTTGCACAGTCCAAGTTATTGTTTAATATGACCAGTCCACTTCAAGCATTTTAACTACGACTACATTTAAAGTCATGCAATTGCTTATAACATCTTTAATATAGGGTAACATATCCAGGGAGTTATAAAAGTAACAAAAAAAAAACTTAAAACAGCTCTTGATTATTAACCATTATATAGAATGCAAGTTACTTAATAGAAATACAACTCCAGTTGAAGCTGAATTCACTTTCACTAAAATTTAAACATTTACAATGATGGGATAAAAAAACATTTATATGCAAAGTTTCAAGATGATCAGATTAATTAAACATGGCATACATTTTTATTTTTACATTAAGTATATATTTCTTACATGAAGAATGCAATTGATAAAAAGAAAAAATACATAATATAAAGTAGCTTTAGTCACAAATACACATTAAAGTACTTAAATATAAAAATTTGGCAAATAAGTGTAATTTTTGAACACTGAAATTAAGATAAAATGATCACGATTTTGAAAAACAAATTTGGTAAATCTAGTTCAGATATAAATGTTAATATTAGTTAATAACAAACACATAAGTTGAGTATACATACAGATCAATCAAACTATTAAAACTACCTGTATGCTATGCAGATAAAGTTAATCAAATGGAAAGGTTAGATCTTATGGTGGTAAAAAATTTCAGGACTGTTTCCTTACAGCAGTAGCTTGCGTTGTTGAAATATGAGGAAAAAGTAAGAAATTAGTGATTAAATTTAGAAGTTTTGTCAACTGTTTCCAACATGCAGTAGTTAGTATGTGCCAAATGTGATTGTAAATAGGTAAAATATTAAGTTGAAGACAAGGCATTTGGTTAACCAAACTAGACAATTTTGTTAACCAAAGTTATTCATAGAAAAGTTGACCAGAAGCTTTGCTGCTTATTTATTTTTATTGTTCATGCAGTTAGATGTGCTAGAATGATTGTCATTTGTCAGACCCTAAAATTCAATGCATACTTTTGTTTACAGAATTGATCAGCTATTATGCACTCATGTGTATGTTAACTGTGATTCATTGACTAAAAAACATGCTGTAGGTTTGTAGGCAAGCCCATTTCACTACTTAAGGGTAAAACATAAACAACTGAATTTGCAAAATTTCTTTGCTTCCCATCATGTGGACGATTAATCAAATGATAGCACCAACAACATAACCAATGAATTTACAAAATTACTGTTGCAATCATGGAAATGACAACGAGCAACATATGAAGTCGAGTCTATGTACATCCAAGTCTTTAACATTCATTAGACAGGAAGATCTATATTTATTAGATAGGGTTTAATGTTTCAGTCGATCTGATATTATATATACACATACACTGAAGATATTATTTAGTTAATATATAAATATATTTTGTCAATTCATATTTTGACATTCACACCCACCAAAATGCTGGAAGCTGAAATTGTGTGTATAAATTTTACTATGCTTATAAAAATAAGCAGGCAGAAGATTTAAATAAAGGCTAACATACTAGTAAGAAAATATAGTCAACATTCTAGCACGAATGAAAGTGGCAAAGTGCCAAAATACAAGCATGCAAAGATTTAAGATCATGCATCAACAATCTTTACCATGTTTTATTATTTGCTGCCGTACCATGGACAGTGGCGAAGGTGTTGCTCTTGCCTTTTATTGCACTGGAATAATTCATGCTCAAAGATCCAGCCTAGCAAAGTATAAAGAAAGAGATTTATATAAAGATCCTTCTCAAATGCAATAGAATACCCCTACACAATACAATCAGCTTCCACAATGTTGGAGGGTAAGAAGCACATTTAAAAACTTTTTGTAATACATTGAATATAAAGAACGATTCTTCAATTAGTATTGAAAAACCTTCTTTGGTCATAAAAATGAAATTAGCAAAAGAATTTTTAAAAATGGATTTCTCACTTTCTTCCTAGATTTAAAATGGAACAAAAACATTAAAAAATACATTTAATAAGCAAGATAGTATTTTATTAAAGTTACCATAAGTCTGAAAAGTATGTGAAGAAATATTTATTAATGTTCAGATAATTGTTTAATTAAATAAATTTTAGAAATAAATTGCATTTTACAATTATCTGAACATGATACAGGCTAACAGCACATAATTTTTTTTATTTAAATATATCTTCCTAGAAATTATATAATGTTGAAAAAAGGAAGTATACATTGTTTAAATGCACATATACAAAAATAAAACCTTAAAAAGGAAATTTAATAATCTAAATGAGTTAAAATTTCAATTAACAAGTAATGTAATACAGATATTCATAAATAGTTTTGACATGCAAATTGCCCATAGTAAAAATAGAAGTAGAAATTTAGAATAGAAGTAAAAATTTAGTGAACCATTAACGTTCAAAATGTTAACACGATAAAATAAGGTACAAATAGTAAATTTCTATAAATATTAAAATCCTCTCATTTTTCAGAAAAACAAGAAAATAAAGCAATGCAGCATTTCCTTAACTACTACAATTTTTCTAAATATGAGCTGTTATTTTTGAAAGTGGTTTAAGTCTATTTTTAACAAAAAAATCAGATTGCATTCATTGTTACTATTAACTATCAGCTTTTTATCTTTATAGATTCCCCCAAAAAATTCTTCAAAATTTCAATTATTTTGTCAATATAAATTCATGTACTAAATGAAATTACAAAATAATTACCGTGAAAGTAGTGTAAATTCACTTTCCCCCAAAGACATTGTATATAGTTAAAAAAATTATACTACATAATTTCTCTACTTTACTTTTATTTGTGTAACTACACTGTTAATGACACAAAAATTGTCGCTTTTTTCACTGAAATTTTATTGTTTGCTTCTGAATCATCTTCGGAGGACTCCATAGCTAGAGTTGAAAATGCTGTTAATAATGTATTCCGTTTGTTCACCATATACAATGCTGTATAAAACTTCATTTGATGAAAATGGAGTTTAAAACATTGGATTTTCTCTCAGATGAATGAGACCACAACAATTTGAAAATATTATCTTGGCACCTTTCTATCCTATCAGGCCCATCACATCTAAAAAATTCAATGATATGACGGATCTATTACCTTATATTCCTCCAATGCACCCCCAACTATTTTCAAAAACATTCTCATAATGATAAAAATTAAAAATGGCACATATTAATATAAGTTGTAATTAAAATGGCATTCCCTGAAAAAGTATTGAAATAAAGCCTTTTTATTTTTTTCACATATTGAATAAAATTTAAAAATAAAAAATTGGTTTCATTTAATTGAAATCCTATATTTAATATTTTATAGATGTATAATTTTCGTATTTTGTTGACTTTGAAAGTGGCGCAACTCCATTTGAGGTCATCAAAAGTATAAATTTCTTTTAAATAATATTTTAAGAACAATCACATTATAAACTTAAATCAATTTAATACTTTAAAAATATAAAATGAATGCATTAACATATACTAATATTTTTCAAACTGTTCAAATGGAAACCATTAAATATCTCTATATAATATAAAATGGGCTTATACTATTTTCAAAGAAAACAGCTCATATATTAGCTTAAATAAAAATGACATTAGTATAATTACTTCAAACATCAATTATCGTACTCAATAAAGAAACAAAACTGCAAAAAAATTAAAACCTTTAAAAGATTGAAAGACTATAACACATTAGAATATAAATTTTTACGGACAACAATTTTATATACCTGATTTCTTGGACAACAGTAAAATTTCTACAGTAAATAATTCTAAATACAACAAAAGTGAACATAATCAAAATTTATTCAGGGATTAAAAATAATCATGCAAATCAAATTTTTTTTTTTATAAATATTTATGTAGCAATTTAAAAATTATTAATCTACTTGTAGCAAAATGATACAATAGATAACAGTTAATTAATTCAATTTACCTTATGAGTATTTTTCTTGCTTTCTAAACTTTCTGAAATTCTTGAAAAAATACCTCTCTTAATTTTTGCTCTAGGAGGTGGCTAAAATAAAATTTAATAAAAATATTACAACAAAAATTGTCTTATTTAAAATTATTAAATAATTTTTTTTTAAATAAATAAAACATTTAAGAATTTTCATTAATAAGAGAATCATTACACACTATACAATAAAAATTATAAATGATACCATAAAATAAAAATTAATACATTACAGCATTTTAATTTTCAACAAATACAGTTTTACGGAGAGTTTACGATTAAACTTTTTTTATACTATTTGTTTGAAGCTGAAAAATTTAAAAATTAAAATAAACTTGAAAATTACCTAAAATATGAAAGCATAATCAATATTAATACACAAGGGAAGACAAAAAAAAAAAAATAATTATGAATAAAAAAATATGTTTTATTTTTTTAAAAAATTATAATATTTACTTACCATGGTCTAAAAATAAAAATTGTTTAAATGCCTTAGAAAACTTTTAAAAATGTCAGTGTTAAGCAACAACTAAAAATTTCTAGTTTCAATAAACATGAAACATCTTAAAAAGGCAATTTTGATAATTTACAGGATTCATTTTTACAGTTAAATGAGATAAAAAGTTAAAGAAACTGTCCTATGTTATTTTGATAATATAATTTTCATATAACATTTGTATTAATAATTATAACAAAGAACCATTTCATATACAAGGTTTACACATGATGAGGACTTAATTCATTTAAATAAAATATGTACCACTAATGATTTTCAGATAGAACTAGTAATGGAAAAAAAAAAAAAAAAAATTCAAATTTATTTTATTGTTGAAATTCATGTGCTTAAATTTTTCCAAACATAAATTTGTCCATTTTAATTAAATAAAATAATCTCTTTTAATTTTCAAATATTATATGTAACATTAAATTCTTTTAAACACATTTCTTAATTTATTATTTCCAAGATTTGTTTTTAAAAATAAAAGAAATTATTTTTTTTACTCATAATTTCTAAGTTTATTTAACAATTTAACGATAAGCTTAGAAAAAGCATTATAGGAATGATTAATATATTTTTCTATTTTGACAGAAAAATAATACCTCTTTTTCTGTTAAAAATTTTTCTAAAACTTCATCTCTTCCAAATAAACGATGGGCAAGAAGCAAACGAAGGTACCTAAAAAAAAGAAGAAAAATTCTAACATTAACATTCAATATGAACACTAAAATAACATAAAACAATGTTAAATAATATGGTCCCTACCACAAAGTGGTGGGCGTTCCAGCTTTTATGGTAGGCAGCAAGGGTTTTGTCAGAAGCAATTTACATTTGTTTTTAATATGACTTTTTACAAGCATTGAAGATGAAATTTTTTTTTAAGTATTGCTTAAAATTTTTTCATATTATTTAGAAATGTTTTCATTAGTCTTTCATGAAATTCTTTAGTGTTTAAATTTTATAAGAGTCGTAAATTAAAACAAAATAATACAATTTTAGTGGATTTAGTATTTAGTCGATAGTGAAAACATTTTTTCATGTAGTATCCAAATAATAAGGTCAAGTCTTGAATATTTTCGGGAAGTACATACATATATATATAAAATTAAATCGTTCAACAATGATTGCGTATCATTTAAGAAAACAGCATGCAATGAACGAAGATGGAATAATTGCCGCTTATTACATTTCTCAATTAATTGCAAAAAGTGGCAAAAGCTATAACATTGGAGAAACTAAAAATACTGTCTGTAAAAGAAGGTGTCTCGACAGTAAACATCAAGACATACCTAAAATTTTCAAAACATTGTCCCCATGCAATAGCATACAGTGACAAATTGAAAAAAATGACAGTGTAGGAAGAAGAAAAAACCCTTTTAAGTATTCTTTATTGCTTTTATACATGCAAAATAAAAATAAAAACTTATTCTGCCAAATTTAATGGAAGTCTGAGATAAAGTATTCGGCAAATTGCTATTACATGCTTTAACTTATTGTAACCTCTGCATTATTACTTTTAAAAGTAAAGTTACTTTACTTATTACTTCTATTTTATAAATCAACATTACTATAGATGGGCAGCTAGAAAATTTTATTACTAACAGAAATATAAGGGCAGGTGATGGGTATAAAAAAGGTTGACTACCTTTGCTGTGAAAGATAAGAAAAACATACTAGACAGTACAATGCATGCAATATTGATTTTTTTTTTAATAAAAAAATGCAAGCTTTACTAATGCGATACAATATTTTTAATATAATTATACAAAAAGATTTAAACACGTAACTATCCATTTTTTTTTTTTAAGTATCTTAAATATTACATTATATAGCCTAGAAATTTTTTTTAAATATAGTGATTTTCACCAAAAGTTCATAATATAATATTTTTAAAATATCAGTCATATTTGGAAGATGCAAAGATTTTTCTAGAATTTCAAATTAATTTAAATAAAATTGAAACAAAATACTTACTGCTCTAACTGTAAACAGTCCTTATTGAATTGATCTCCAATCAAAGTTTTTGTTTGGTTGCCTAACTGTTTCTTTGATTTTGCTTCTGCCATTTCTGATGTAATGGCAGGTTTTGGTGGCAGTGGTGGGACCTAAAAAAGTTGACAATTTAATTACAATAATAAAAACATATTGAGATGCTAAAATATCCATTATTTAATAATACTTTAATATCTTGTACTGATTTAATAAAACTAATTAAAAAATACAGTTATAATACATAAGTTAATACGACCTAAAAAAAAAAAAAATAATGCAGTCAATTTTCATACATTTACTGCCCAAATACTTTGAAATAAGTAGTATAGTAATTTTTTTTTTTTTTTAAATATAAAAAACACAAACTCTATAATTTTTTTACAGTGAAATATGGAGATAGATTTTTTTTTTTGATGCAAAACAAAGCAATAATAATTAAAGACAAATTTCTTTCATGTCTATTTTGTGAAATTTACAGATAACAATGATTAAAAAAAAATTTTTTATACTAATTTTTCACTGTAATTAAAAGCTATTAAAATTCCCAAATCTATAATGACAAATAAAATATTATTTTACATCTTTTACAACCACATAAAATTGAAATAGACTTAGACACACACTCAACAATAAAAGATGTTTTCTTGTTATTGATTTTATTCAAAACAAAACGGGAATAACTTCTCATTTAAATGAAAATTCCTTTAACATTTTCAATCTTGCAATTTTCTAATTTGATAATGTTTCATATCAATACTTAATCATTTCACAATTTTTTAAATATAATTTACAGCTACTTTTGCAGTTAACTGTTATCATATGAAATTAAATTTATACAAAATATTAATTCAATTAAGATTATAAATATTTATACATATTTTCAGGAAATATAATTTAAACTTCTTAAATATTATTTTAAAATCAACACAATGTATGGATTAAAAGCAAAAACTTCAAAGTAAATGGAAGATTTCTACAGTCCTTCACTTATTCTGTTTTAATTTTAAATTTTTAACAAGTTTTTCCCATCAAATACTGGTTTGTTTCAGAATTCTTCTGAATAATAAAATCAAAAATAAGTATTGTTAGAATTGTGATCAATAAGAGCCTAACCTGTTTTAGTTTTTATTATAGAAATTCAACAAATTTAACCATTCAGATTGAAATTGGATTTGAATCAGGACCAGAACTACAATCCTTCGATTCGTTACCAGAATACTCAAGAGCACCATGTGATACATTATCACGAAAATTACCCTCGCATATATACACTTTGAAGAAATAAGTAAATGCAAGAGGTAATAATAAATAGAGAGTTTTTGCATACCATACGTTAGTTACCGTAGGACGTCCGTTAGCTTTTTCTCCCTAGCGCGCATGCTCAGTTTCCTATGAGCATGCACGCTAGGGAGAAAAAGCTAACAGACGTCCTACGGTAATTAACGTACGGTATGCAAAAACTCTCTAATAATACCTTACAAAGATGTTTGCGATTATCACTGAAATTTTCAAAAATCTCCCCCTCCTTCACCTTTCAGCCCAATTTCAATAAAATTTGAAAGAAAGCACTGCATGGTCCGTTTAATATGTTCTACAGAAAATTAAATGACTGATTAATGATCACTGCCAATAGAAATTTAAAAGAATTTTTTTTTACAAATATATTTAAGATAAAAGATTCAAAAGTTATTTTCAAAATGCTTAATACAAAATTTTTAGCCTGTTAGTTTATGTCTTCATACTGCCTTTGAACCGAATAGCTTGTATCATCGCTATTCTGAAAATATGGGACAACCATTAAAATACTGCAAAAATAATAACTTGCATTTTAATAATATTAAAACTAAAATATAGTATTTAGTAAATAATTATTTCAAATATATTATTTCCAATAGAATTCGGCCTTTATGATAGATTCCTGACAATTAAAGAGAATATATTTATATATTATATTTTCTATCATCCTTGTCTCTGACTATTTCTTAGTACTTGAAAAATTGTCTTAATTTCTGTAAAACAATACAAAATGAGAAAATGTTTGTTTCCAGGTGTGCTATCACAAGTGAATTTATGTTTACCTTAGAATAATACAAGAAAGAACAAAATACTTGTTTTAGTCCAGAATTAAAAATTAATTTTCAAGTTAACATATAATGTTCTGAAAAGATAGATACAAGCATACTTAAAATAACCTTTTAAGGAATTAATTACCATTAAAGTAATTTTTTTCCCACATGCAAGTTTAAGATTATATTGTAATTTTCAATATAAAATATGACTAAAAATTTAATCAGAGTGATACAATTACTTACAATCAAACCAGGTAGAGGATTTGCTGTTAGTAAACAATGTTCTAACCATTCAAAGTCTTCATACTGCCTTTGAACCGAATAGCTTGTATCATCGCTATTCTGAAAATATGGGACAACCATTAAAATACTGCAAAAATAATAATTTGCATTTTAATAATATTAAAACTAAAATATAGTATTTAGTAAATATATTATTTTATTACAAAAGATTAAAATTTCCAATAGAATTCGGCCTTTATGATAGATGCCTGACAATTAAAGAGAATATTTTACATTTATATGCTATCTGCATCAAATAAATATGTCGATCCTTGTTCTCATTAAAATATCCTTCAAGATTCATAAAATCTATCAGCATCAAATCAATAATTTTTATGACAAAGTGTGAGGGTGGCAGTTCAATAAAGGAACAACTATATATTTTTTAAAATGCAAACCGTCTTTTATTTTTAAAATAAAAGATAAAAAGAACTTTAAAATGATGTAAAAAAAAGTGGCATCACTAACATAGAGAAAAATTATAATATTGTTACTTAGTCAAACAAAGGGAAATTAAAGTTATTTTAAAAAAAGAATTTTAAACAACATGGATCCAAGTAGACTTAAAAATTACTAACGGATAATTGAATCTTGAAATTTATATAAAAAAAATATCCAATTATGAAAACTATTTGTTTAAAATTAAACTTTTAATTATTTTTTTTATACAATTGAGTGGAAATGAAATTAATAAGATTTTAAATTGGGTGCACAGAAGATCTACCTCCCTGTGGTGCACCTGGTAACACTTTTTAGTGGCTAAAAGATCTGCAACTTGGCATTTTTGTTAGATTGATGAACTCTGTTTCAGCATGTTTTGTTGTATGTTTTTTTTTTTTTGCTGTAATTGTTCATAATCTGCCATTGGAAATAAGAAAATAGATTTTAAATTTGATGAAATTTGTATCCAATTATCAGAATAGTATTTTAGTATTTAAAAAAGTTACCTATAATTAAATAATGTTTAATCATAATTTTTTAATATCAAAGAAATTTAATGTATTCATTTCCCTTCATATATACTTGCAAACTCTTTCTGATATAAATGATATTTTAAGAATAAAAAAATAAGACTGATTAGATATAAATAGCAAAAAAGACTGATGAATAAAAGAAAAAGACAAGATAATAGATAAGCATTAAAAGTAACAAAAAAGATATTTTCTGAAAGATATCATTGTTAAAAAAAAGACAATACATTTCAATGATGGCAATGGTTAAATTATATATTTGATATAAAAATGTAAAGATATTTAATACTATAATAGCTTACTTGATTCCAATTGCGTTAAATTTCATTAACTAAAGAAGTTAAAACAAACATTTTAATCAATGAGTAAAATTATATGTAATTATGGGATTTTATAACTAAAGCTAATTTAAAATGGTCTCCAAGTATAATTCAGCAGCCCAGTGGCCAAGTAGCTAGCGTTCTGGCCTTTGGTATCACAGGCTTCAAGTTCGAATCCTGGTGGTGGCATGGATGTTTGTTAGTGGTTTGGAATCTACTTTAAAATGTAGGTCGCGATCAGTTTAGCCCTCATGTGCACAAGATGACCACAGAGTGACAAACCAAACCAAGGAGAATTCAACTCAATTTGGTTTGTCACTCTAAGGTCATTTTTTGCACACTTTAGGCTAATTAGACTGGAACCTACAGTTTAACGTGGGTTCTGAACCACTCATAAATATTCATGCCACTGCCAGGATTCGAGCCTGAAACCTGTGGTACCAAAGGCTAGAGCACTAGCCAATTGGCCATCAGGCCGGTATCCTCATTTGAAGATATTGACAAAATAAAATAAAATTTATTTTTGAAAATTTCAAATTTTAATATTACAAATTAATTAATTTCTAATATTGCAATTATATTTAAAATGGTTTTTAATGATCCTATATAAAATATAATGAAATAATTCAGATTTAACATAAAACTAACCAAAGCAAACAATTTAAAAACTCTTATTTTATGAAAACAATGCAAGTTTCAATTGCACTGAAGTTAATAGTTTTAAAATATTTAATTAACAAAAGAAAAAAATATTTCCAATGATAAATATATTTCTCTATAGGCATATCAACCTTTTTAGATGTAATGGCGTATTTTACTACATCACCATCTTTTTCAACTGATCCAGAAAATTTCACTGAATATAATGGTTCAAAAGGTTCGGGAGGTACAGGAGATGAACATGTTGAAAAGCCAGAAACAGTTTCAAGAGTTGGAGAGTTGGGTTCTGACAAAGAATTTTCTGCATTTTTGTGATCAGAGGAATTTATTTCTTTTTCTTCCATTATTATCTACAAAAGTTCAAAAAATAAATAAAAACTATTATAAATATTCATTTTTTAAAATATAACCCTTAAAACAAGCATGATGATAAAAAAAAAAAAAAAAAAAAAAATTTTTTTTTTTAAATTTTAATTTTAATAAATTTAAAAAAAAAAAAATTTTTTTTTTTTTTTTTTTTTATAATAAAATCCTATTTGTGGAGATAGTCAACTTTTATGACAAAACTTAAAATTTATATTTAATTCAAAACAACTGAAAATAATTCTAATAAAGATGGAATTAATATAACATTTGAAAAATTAAATAATAGAAATCATAATATAATTAAGTATTAAGAGTTCAAAAGATATACTCAAACAAAACACAATTTAAAGATATATTTTTTATTTTCCACTAATGCAAAATTTTTATTAATATAATAGAATTAATTTAGAAAATTAACTCATTTTGCAGAACAAAAATTCAAAGTTAAAAAAAAGATATGAATTTCTAGAAACATTACTCCCATGAATTTTGCATTCAAAGATTAAGAAAAAGCAATTCAATTGCAATTTTTTTATTATTATTTTATAATTTCAAGCAGCGCATAATTTATGTTAAATACATAATAAATTTCTATTTTCATTTTTATTAAATAATCCTCAACAAACATAACAAAAGTTATAGTAAACACCGCCAAAAATATTAACTGTCAAAACTTACCAAAGTTTTTGCAAATTAAATTAGGCTCCAATAATAAACAAATAAATTTAGCAGAGTGTTCTTTGCAAAAGAATTCTTAGTATTTTAATGCTATTAATTTGCATAATCATAAAACTAAGAGTGAATTGAAAGACATAAAATTAGTTTTTAGTGCAATAAAGTTAATATTTAAATACAAACAGTAGGCGTTCCTCTTCCTGTATCGCATTGCAGCGTCTGCTTCTTTTCATGTTTGTCAAATCTGATAAAGTGGAGTTGAATTGCAATTTTTAATTACATTACTGAGTAAATTAAATTAAATAAAATTTTTTTTCCGATTTACACACATTAAAAACTATTTTTTTTATAAATATTTCAATATAAAAGCAAAAAAGTTTTTTGAAAACATTTTGCAAAATGAAGCAGTATGATAGAGCTCGATTTTTTCGAACTTACTGAAGTCGTTACCATGGTTACCATCAAATTGACGAATAAACATGCACAGTTTATTTCGCGCGTTTATTAATTTCGATTTAAATTTTTATCATATTAATTTGAAAATAAACTTTGAATTACTTATGATATTTAAAAACCATTAACACATCATGCTTTGGAAGAATGCAATGTATTTAAATTCTTCTTTTATTAACTAAGCAAATTGATTAAGTTTGTTACAAAGGTAAAAAAATTGATTTATGTAAATATTTTGTTTTTGATGTAAGTTTTTAGTTATGTGTTTGATTTTCTTCAGATTTCAATGCAGAATTCAAATATGATTATTATATTCATCATTATAATTTTGAGATTTACTAACTAAAGTTTAGTTCAGCTAAGCAAAATTTAAATGTTTTTTTTTTTTTTTTAAATACTGAAACTTTGAAATCTGTAAAAGCATAATTATTAAAAAAAATATCTATATATGCCAAAGTATTATGATAACTTTCGTATCAACAAAAAATATAAAATTTATCTTATTTACTTTATGTATATTTTGCATGAATTTTTTCTTCTTAAATTTTAAAATAGATGTCGAAGAAAAAAGTGACCAATTGTCGAAAAATGCGGTCTGATGTTCCTGGATTAGAAAAACTTCCTCCGCTCCCCAAGATCGAAACAGATATCAGTAAACTTATTGATAAAGATCGTTGGAAAGATAGTAAAATGTGGAAAATTGGAGTTTCCGCAAGACGTAAACAGGAATATAAAAAGAAAATGTGAGAGACAATATTTATTTCAATACTATATATGTTTTTTTCCTATCCTAAAATTTATTAAAAAAATTAATTTTTTCTTCAAAGATTAATTAATTTACATGCACAGTCTGACTTATTTTTAAATTTGTTTTATGCTTGATTAAACAAAAACCTTCTTTCAGTATACATCAGTTTATAGTTAATATTTAAGCAATTTATCTGTTACTGAACAGTATAAATGGCTTAAGTTTGTAAAACTTTTTATTTTATGTAACTATAGTATTTAAAAATTAATAATATTTAAGAAAATGAAACTGTGACATTTAACTTTATGTAATTAATGTGTTTTATCGTTAACAAACATAGAACTGCTATTTAGACAATCCTCAATTAAAAACAAAAAAAATCTTTGATTACTTTTAATATACTATTATTCAGTAGCAGGAATTTTTTTTTTAATGTTTTTTTTTTTGTTTAATTAGCAAAATATTTAAAAAATATTATTATAATAAATAAACAAATTCAAGGTTATTCAGTACTATTTTCATTTAAATTGTTTTAATATATAAAATAAATTAATGATTTTTCTGTGCTAAGATTTTTAAACATTGATATAGTAATTAAAAAAAATATTTGAATATTACTTTTTCCCTTAATATGTTATAACCGCTTATTTAATATTAAGATGTTTTGAATGAGTTTAATTATACTCTTAATTATTTTCATATACAATAAAAGAAAAACACTTGAAATATTTTTGATCATTTATTATAATTATAATTTTTATAATACTCATAATATTTTGTTAAAAGCAAAAATTTTATGTGAAAAATAGAGATTCGTAAAAGTTTATAAATAGAGATTTTAAATATATCTAATATCAAAAAATAAAGTTTAAAAAAACAAAATTTGAAAATATAATGCATGTTAATATGTTTTTAGTAACTTAAAAAATTTTAAACATATATATTTATCTTATGATAATTAATATTAATTATTAGTTTATCATATAATAATTAACTGGAACATTAATTACTATAATTAATCTTTATTATACTTTTATCCTTGCTCAAATGTTCAAGGATTCTATAGAATTATTCAATTTTTTTTTCTGCTGTAAATATATGAAAGATGCTAAATTGTAAAATGCTGCTAAGATGCAAAATTTTAATTATCACTTCATATAATGATATACAAGTGTCTTTTGATTAAAAAATTAAAGCAAAATTTTTCTGGTTTACAATTATTTTGTATCAAAACTTAATCCTGTTTTATATATAAGATATTTATTTATGTTTATGAATTTATTTAATATTCTTGAAAAAATATTATATTTTGAATTGCGTTAAAGTCAGTTTTTAACCATTTTTCCCCAATTAATTTTAGATTTAAACAAGCAGAAGAATTAGAAAAGTTTGCCAAAAAGCGAACAATTAAATTTGAATTTAAAGGTGTAAAGAGAAAACCTGAGGTATATCTCTAATTTATTTAATATTAAATTTTCAAATCTTGAAATATTTATTACAAGAAAAATAAGATCAATAGAAAAATATTAAGAAAAATAAAATTTTGAAACATTGGTTGTAATAACAAAAAACTGAACATTAAAATAGTTTTGTTTTGTAGATAACTGTCAGTTATTTCTAAACTTATCAGAAATTTGTGTGATTATTTCCATGTTTTATTGATTCATATCTGAATTTTATAAACGTTTTTTGAAAAATGTGAAATAACTTAAAGTTAAATAAATTCACTTAAGAATGAAATAAAATTTGAGTAGTTTTCCTTACATTTATTGCTTGTAAAAATCTTTGCTTACATTTAAAGTTATAAACTAGTTTTTTTATTATTATAGAGATGCAAATTTCAAGATTTTCATTTAATTTTTTATTTTCCAAAGTTGTGAAATTTTCGCCCAAAATTGACTAAAATATTCTCTATTAAAATTCTTATTTCTTAAAAGATTTTTCCAACTTAGTTTCAAATATATTCTTAGAAAAAACAGAACAATTTTATTTTATTTTATTTTTATTTGAAATGTCATACTTTCAAAATGACTTCTTTTCTTGTTTAACTTTTTTTCTCTTTTGTATTTGAGTTAGAAAATTACCTTCTTTTTAAAATTATGTAATTCAGAAGCTAAGGTCGATTAATGCTAATTTTATAGTTTGAATTTAATTTACTCAATTTATTATATAAAAATAATTATTGTTTTAATGAATGTTTTCTGCTGAAGCAATATTTATTAATTTTATGAATGGTTAATTTCTGCGATAATGTTTATTTTCCTATCAATATTGAGATAGATTTTAAAATATATTGAAAGGAATATAAATTTAGTAAGTTATTTTAGTTTATTAATTAGTTTACTATTTAATTTATACATTTAGTTTATTATTTTGTAAATATATTTTCTCTCAATATTGAAAGGAAAATAAATTTATTATCCTAAATTTGATAATTTATAATAATGTGAAATAAGATAATTTAATATTGAGATAGATTTTAAAAATATATTGAAAGGACTGATTTAATGATTGATTTATTTATTTATTATTATACATTTTATTTAATTTTTGAAATAGTCATTGAAATTTTACCTGATTTTATATTCTTTATGTAAAGAAATATAAATTAAAATGTTTAATTGCTATTAGATGTAAAATACATACTGACATACAAAATTTTTCATTAGTGGTACTAGTTTTTCACTATTTATTTCTAATAAATTAAAATTAAAAATTTATTTTTAAATATCCTAACTTTTTATTTTTCAGTATTATTATAACCAGTTAGAAGAAATGGTATATGCAGCTCCTGTGAGTCCTTTACCTGAAAAAATTCTAAATAGAATTGTGATGCACCTGAGGAAAAATTGCAAAATTTTTGATGAAAAAGATCCTCTTTATTTGAAGGAAATTGGAGAATTGAAACTAAATTATGAAGAAGTTATGCGAGAAGTTAGAAGTAATTTTTTTTTACATTCTTGGATAATTCATTGATTTGGAGAAATTAAATTGATGTTTAATAGTTAGACTTGATACTTGAGTAATATTATTGTTATAGTTCACTCCAAGATAGTTAATTTCATTTATAACTAGTAAGAATTTGAAATGCTTGTGTATGGAAAACAATTATTTTTCTTGTTCATAAACACAATATAAATAAATATATCTTTTGAATATATTTCAATATTTAAATTGATTTAAATTTCAATTCAAAAATGATGATTGAAGTAAAAATGAAATTCAAATTTATCACTTTTTATGTTTTATTATTATTATTTTTAAATATGACAAATTTCATTATTTGTTCGTTTTTAGGAGAGTTTATATTAGGCAAGAAAAATGGAGATCAAGCGCCTTCACTTAAATTTAGGTTTGTATTTTTTTATCCATATAAATTTTATCAAAAAGGAAATACAATTTTTATCATAATTTTGTTAATGGATATTAATAATAAAAAGATTCTAAATATTAACCATTTTCTATTATTTTGCTTATAATGATTATTATGACACATATAATTTTCATCATTATATATATAACTTGTGTATGTACCATTTTACTTTTACTTTTATTATTTTATTAATGGAGAATAAAATGAAAATGTGTTAATGAGGCATTATAGTGACGTTCTATGCTGTAAATTTTTGTAACTAAGTAAATACAGTAACTCACTTATTACATTGCACCTCGTAAAATTTAGTATTTTTATCTCGTATTACTATTTACATTTGAAAAATAATATGATTAACATTGCTAGATATTTTTTAAATAATATTAATTAATCTATTTTTGTTGATTAATTTTTAAGTAAAAAAATAATTGTAAACAAAAATAGTTATTTGATTTGTTAAACGAATAATGAATAAAAATTTCTTTCTTTGATTCACTATCATATTTTTTTTTTTTTT
>BPLQ01013256.1:0-45795 GCA_021605075.1 Caerostris darwini | reverse complement strand
ATGTTTTTGTATTGTATTCACGTTTTGAATAAAGTGTTACCTTTTTTCATTTATTTCGGGATTTCTATTTATAGCAAGACATCTGCAATCCACTTATTAAACTAAGCATTAAAAATTTTATGCGTCCTACAGATTAGAATAATTTTAAAAAAACGGTAAAATAACACTAAGAAAAACAACTTACTAAATGTAAAAATTTAGATAATTTAATAATTTATTTTTAAAAAAAATTAATTTTGATGATTTATAACTTTTAGTTAAAGTACGGAACTTGTTTCTGTTTCTTACATTTAATATTACATTATTCCACAGTTAAAATTTGGTATTTTAATTAGCGTTTAACATTCTAATAAAGTATTCAATATTATTAAACAATAAATGACTGTCAATATGGGATAGAAAATCGTCATAAAAAATTCACATTTTTATAAATTATTGACACGGTTTTGAAGAATGAAATTAAAAAAGATTGAATATGCGAATGACTGCGATTTCATCTTTGCTATGGGGTATTTGTGGAATTTTGTGCAGCTAGATTGATGAAAATATTTAATTTTTACTAAAATAAATGTTTTCAAAATTTATTTAATCATTTGTTGTACTATATTAATCTTTTGGTACTTCTTAATAGTCTGCGTTGTGATATTCTATTGTCTCGAAGGGATGTTATGAAATGCACAAACACAAAGTGTTCTAACTTTTTTTTAAATTCTACAATACACGCTTGAGTTATTATTAAATTTATACACACAAGTGGCTACATTTAATTTATTTTACTTCAAACTGCATAAAAAATTTATAGAATATAATTATTAGTAGTTGCTCTATACAACATTCATTATTTTTTTAAAAAAAACTTCAAAAATTCAATTCTACTTCTTTTATCATCTGATTATAATATCTCAGTTTTTAATCCTGACTCTCTCTTTTGTAAGTCCCTGCTACGTTTATTTCTGAAGTTCTTTTTTTTAAGTTTTAAAAAAGTTCTATTTATTATATTAGGAAGTTTTTACTTTTAAAAATCTCGTGTTTAACAACTTTAGTTACTAACATTTTTTAGAACTTCATTTCTTTTTTTAGCTGATATTTTTTTTAAATGAAATATTCACTTTTAATTAAATCTTTTAACGGTTTCAATCTTGGTTCAATATGAGCTTTTTCCCCGCATAAAAAAAGTCTTTTAGTTGATATTTAAATGCTATATATTTTTTTAAAATATATTTTAATATATCATACGAAATTTTATATGTGTGAGCATGTAAATAAATATTGAATATTTTTTATATGGTTTTTTTTCAATACATCTTTATAACATTTTTGGTTTAAAATTTCTTCCACTAATGAAGATTTAATGAAGTATTTCAGTTTCAAGAAATATGTATTTGCAAAAATTCGGTTTATGCATTTCTGAATTAAAAATATTAGAATTGTCCTTTTCGAAGACTGCTAAAAATGCATGTATTTTATTTTTCATTTTTTATGCCTATTATTGTTAACATGTATCGTGAATAATATTTTGGAAATTTTTCGGAATCTTTGTTTTATCTAAATTTTTAACATTGTATTTTACTAAAATTAAATTTTTAATACGAGGTTTTTGTATTGTATTCATGTTTGTGAATAAAGTGTTTGACTTGCAATTAAAAGTGTTTCCATTTTTTTTATTTATTTCGTGATTACTATCTATAGCAAGAAATCTGCAATCTACTTATAAAACTAAGCCTTAAACATTTTATACGTTCTACAGATTATTCTAATCTTAAGAAAACGATAAATTAAAACTAAGAAAAGCAATTTAATATATGTAAAATTTAGCCAAATTAAAAATTGATTAAAAAAAATTTCTATATCAAAAAATTCATTTTTGATGATTTACAACCTTTATCTATTTAAATACCTTCTAACTTGTTCCTGTTTCATACATTTAATGTTACAATACATCATAGTTAAAAGACATATTTTAAACAATGTTTCACTTTCTAATAAATTATTCAATATTATTCAGCAATATTATTAAGCACCATTTTTAGAAATAAATTGACACGTTTTTTTAGAATGAAAACAGAAAAATGTACATATGTGGATGCCCTGGAATCATATTTGTAGAATTCTATACAGGTAGATAGATGCAAAGATATTTTGTTCTATAAAATAACTTTTTTTAAATCTTATTGAACCATTTGTTGTAATATCTTATTTTTTTGGCGACAGAATACTCATAATAGTCTACCTTTTGATCATCTCGAAAAAATGTCAGAAATATTTAGACGTTAGTGTATTTCATATTTTTTGAGATTCTTTATAAATTTTACAATACCGGCTTGGGTTACAATTAAATTTATATATATAAGTGGCTACATTTAATTTATTTTCTTTCTAATTGTATAAAATACTTATAGAGTATAACTATTGCTGTTGTTCAATATACCATTCATTATTTTTTTTTAAACTAAAAGATCATTTCTACTTATTTTATCATGTATGCATAAAAATTAGCTAAAACTAATTTAAAACGCTTCTGTTGGATCAAACATGTTTATTATTTCTATAATAAAAGCAAGTGCAATACGTACTGTTTTTTATTCAGTTTTAATTTCTCTTTTCCTGTGAAATTTGGCGTTGTATATCAGGATAGTTCTTGCTCTGCTGTGAAATAACATTTTTTTATGATTTTTGAATCAACACGTGCAAATTTTTTGAATTAGACTATAACATGCACGGATGGTTAAAATTAATTAAATTAATAATAAAAATGTAAAAATCGTTTTAAAGTTGCGATTTAAGAAGATAATATACTGATCAAAATAGATTTTTAAATCAGGATTTTGGAGGATTTTTGTAATCTGTGAAAATGCATCTTTACAGTAAAAATGCCGATTTTCTATCCTCTGTTAATTCAATGTATCTTCAAAGAGGCCATGATTGTACAATGTCGATTAGCTTCAGACTATTTTGAAGTAATACTGAGCAATGGTAATTCATTCTAATTAATTAGTTTATATCTTATTTGGTTTATTTAACAGTGCATATTAATATGCATTTTAATACATATAAATTACATGTTCATTTTCCAGTCTATTTTTTTCAAAGCCTATTTAGTTAATGAACTCAGTAAGAATTCAATTCACTCAGTATTGAAATGCATCTAAAAGGCGAATAGCCTCTGACAAACAGATTAAATTGCAAAGTGATTTCCACTGTGGGTTATGAGTGAAATTTTTCTATCAACAATGTAACCTAAACGGTGAAGAATTGAAGGATATTTAAAACAATAGCGTACTAAATTCAGTCAATGTAAAAAAAAAAATTGTTGAAATAAAGAGAGAAGTTTCTAATATTTATTATAATTCCAAAAATACATGGTTGATGTGGCGATCTCTAAAGTAAGAAGATAGCAGAAGGAGGAAAAGTTTATTTTCTTGTAATGTTTGCAGGAATAGATATGATGGCCAAAATATTAACGTGAAATAAGAGTACATTCGATTTCATTCCAAAAAAAATTTTTTTTTTTTTGTGAGGTATGTGCAAAACTGTTTACACACGCAAAAAAATCTCGGCTTCCAATCTGTCATTCACATTGAAGAAAAACATATTTTTTGGGGAATTATTATTATTTTTATTTTTAGCAGTAGCATTTACAAACATACAAATTCTTACGAACATACACATACACTTGATGTCAAGGGGAAAAAAATTGTAAAATCAGAATACAAAACTAAAGAAAAAAAAATGTCAAAAGGCAACACAAGTCCGCCTGACCAGAGATCGTGAAATTTATCTCTTGCCTGCCAGTATATATCACATAAATGTCCAGACACCTCTGGGCATTCTTTAAGATGTGATGCATCCATAACAGTATCTCTCCCACATAGCACACAATTAGGGAACGAAATAATGTCAAATCTAAATAAATATGCTGCAAGGGAATCATGGCCAATCTTCAATGGAAAAGCTGCAACAGCAAGTAGTCTAAGGGTAGCTGGAACCTTTAAAAAAGTTTTTGTCTAACTTTTCCTTCATTTGGTCAGCTCGGCAGGTTCTTTTAAATTTTAGAAGTATGCCTGACTCTACAAGACAGCATTTGAGTGATTCCTAATGATTCGGCATAAAAGCAGTATGTTACATTTTAATCTCACCCAAAATTAGCGTTAAATTCCAATAATGTATTTTGAAAGCATTATTAATATTTTTATTATTCAACATAAACGTTTTGGTACTAAAAGTTATAACAGATAATATATTTTTTTCTTCTTTGTAACAGGCCGTTATAATTTAACTAGATAGATCTGGTACTTTAAGATGTAGTATGCTCGCTGACGCTGCTTTATCTCGATTTATCCAAATGTTCATAAAAATAGTACAGATAACAGAATTTGATCTCAAAGTAGCAACTCAAGTCAGATCAAGATAGAATTTGACAAAAGAGAAAATGAAATCTTTATAGAGGAACTACTCTAAAACTTATTGCTTCAAGAATTCCTATATTTAAACTGGTGTATTTGTACACTAACGAAGATTATTTCATCACAAAACGTGTAGTTAAAATTAATTTACCCTTCAAAGACGTCAATGAGATATTAAATTAATTCCTTCCAAAACAAAATTTTAAGTATAAGATAATAATAACCAGACAATCGAAATTTGCCCTAAACCGGTGTATACCATGAAATAGCTGGAATAACGATTACCTCAGGATATCAATCAAATTTTCGAAATAAAAAAATTCTACGCACTAACCACCATGCCTCTCTACCTATATACATCACTTCTGAAAGCAAAGTAAGCTCTGCTTTAGAAAGTACTTTTTGTCTAATGTAAGAAAATGATCTATACTATTTTTTTTTTAAATTACATAACATCACTGATTAAAAACTCACAAAAAACAGAGATTAATTTTAAAACATGCACTATTGTCGCTCTTCTATACGATAACTTCAGTTATAATGCGGAAAATAATTAAGCAAAAAAAGATTTATTCTGTATTGGAATATCAAAATGACGTAAACACTTATGACGTCCACACATTATTAATAAAAAAGAATATATATGCGCGTGTATGAGACAGTTTAACGATTAGTATACATTTTGTTGTAAGTATCAGATAAATTTTATGATTCAGTATAGAATAAATATTTTTAAAATTTATATTGTTTCATTTTGTGTATCAGTACTATGGATCTATGGAGGTGTGAAAAGTGTAATTGTACCATAACGAACTTTGTTAACCACAGGTGCCTCTACCACGAATATTCTTATCACGGTGCTGGTTTCGAAAAACCCCGATTCCATTTTCGGAAACAACCTTCAAGAAATACCCGCAACAATTTCGCATTCAGCGGTAGGAGCTGAATTTAATTCTTCGCAATTTATGAATCGAACAACAACCTTCCAATTTTCCACTTTTCCTCAAATTGCCGACAAAAAACGCCATTGGGATGTGAACAGCACCACAAGTACGGATGTCCGGCACGCTTCCAGAAACGCGGTACAGAATAAAAACTTTGATTATTTCAGCTCATCACAAAGTTCATTAATTTCGGCTGCTCAATACTTTCAAAATTCTGCTTGCACTTCTGGTGTCGAAAATCTCAAAATGCCGTTCTTCAACGCAGCCTACACAAGTGAACTAAATCCTGTTGAAGTGACATGGACAAATATTTCGGCATTGATGCAGCGCTATCCTAACTTATCCTTTTATAACCAACTTCCACCAAACTCTCCAGGTCCATCCAACGGTCTAATCAAATATGATCTCACAGAAGAAAATTTTAATATATGGAGGAGTATGGAATCTGGTAAAACTGGCGTGCCAGATTTTAAGATATCCCGCTTCCAAGAAAAAGAATATTATGCAGTAGCAATTACAGGAAACTCAAACAGAACGGAGAAAACCAAGAGTTGTGCATCTCATTTAAACAGTGCATCAATGAATGTGCAATATCATAGAAATCCCCGCACCGCGAAGTCCAGACATATGATTATTTCACAGCATGTATATCCGGGAACCAGTACGGCAATGACAGAGAAATTTCATGAAGGAATTTCAAATATTCAAAATGGTGCATATTGCAATTTTGAAAATAGACATCCATATTCAATTCCTAATTTTGGTCAAGGTTTATTAGACAGTCGACCAGGTATGGATGAGATTCCTCACTTTTCCAACAAGTCTCAACGCCAATTTGACGGTAAGTTTAAATTTCAAAATAATTTTCAGTGCCGAATTTGCGGAAAATTTTTTCTTTTATCAAAGGTATTTAAATGGTCAGGAATTGCCACTTAATTCAAGCAACGTTCCAATTAAATGCAATACATGTAATGAAATGCTTAAGTTAAAGGAAAAAACTCAAACATGTCCTAAAATAGCAGAATATTGTGAAAATTTCTCTGCGCCTAAAGTTCCAAAGAAAAGAAACCCACTTGGCAAACGATTTCCATGTAAATTATGCATTAAGAGATTTTCAAGCCAAACAGATCTTGAGAGGCATATTCGCACTCATACCGGAGAGAAACCTTTTTCTTGTGAAATATGCGGTAAAAGGTTTCCACGAAGAAGCACTCTTAAGAGGCACGCTCTCACTCATTATGGAAACAAGGGTTTTGAGTGCGATATGTGCGGCAAATCGTATACCAGGAATGAAAGGCTTCTTAAACATAAACTTAAACATCATGCGAATAATTGACTGCATTATATTCGTATCAGAAGAGATTGCTGATTATAATATTTGAATTTTTAGTATTTCCTTTCTTTTTTGTAAACACTTTGATTTCTAAATTGCAATTTTAAACTTTTAAAAAAATACTGCTGATTATACTTTGCAGTTTTTATTTTTAAAAGTTGTTGTGCATAATAGTTTCAGTTACTAATTTTTATTAGAATTTTACTTTTTTGAGCTGATGTTTTTTATGGATAATATTCACTTTTAATTAACCCTTTTCACGGTTTATTCAGAAATATATATATGGTTTTCTCGCATGTAAAAACAAGGTTTTTCATGTAGATATTTAAATGCTATGTATATTTTTAAGGTCGATTTTACTTTATCATGACAAATTTTATGTGACAGCATGTAAATAAATATTGAACATTTTTGAATGGTTTTTTTAATACATTTTTATAACATTGATTGTTTAAAAATTTCTTTCACTAATATAGATTTAATGAAGTATGTTAGTATCAATAAATGTTTATTTGTAAAAATTTGGTTCATGCATTTCTGAATTAAAAAATATTAGAATTTTCCTTTTCAAAGACTGCTGAAAATTTATGTATTTAAATGTTTCATTTATTAAATATTATATATACCGTGAAAAAATGTTTTGGAATTGTAGATGTTTTAAAGGCATCATTATATATGTGGTTCAATTATTAATATAAACCAAGTTTTGAATTTATATATTTTTCACATCTAAATTTTTAACCTTGTATTTTACTAAAATTAAATTTTTAATACCATGTTTTTGTAATGTATTCGTGTTTTGAATAAAGTGTTTGACTTGCAATTAAAAACTGTTTCCATTTTTTATTTATTTCGGGATTACTATTTATAGCAAGCGTAAAATTTAACCAAATTAGGTATTTATTTAAAAAAAATTTTAGTTTAAAATTATTAAACAAATTTTTTTTGATGATTTACAACCTTTAGCTATCTAAAATACCTTCGAACTTGTTCTGTTTCATACATTTAATGTTACAATATTCACAGTTAAAAGACGTTGATAATTTAAACAGTGTTTCACTTTTCTAATAAAATAAAAAAGGTACATATGGGGATGTCCTGGATTCATAATTTGTTTAATTCTATGCATGCAAAAATATTTTGTTATATAAAATAAATTGTTTGAAAGATTATTGAATCATTTTTTTGCAACATCTTAATTTTTTGGCGATAGAATATTCATAATAGTGTGAATTTTGATCATCTCGAAAAAATGTCTGAAATCGTTAGATGTTAGTGTATTTAATATTTTTTGAGATTTTTAAAATTGGCAATACACACTTAGATTACAATTAAATTTATGTATATAAATTAATACATTTAATTTATTTTCATTCTAATTGTATAAAATACGTATGGAGTATAACTATTACTAGTTGTTCAATATACCATTCATTACTTTTTTTTTAAAACTAAAAAATCACATCTACTTATTTTATCATATATGCATAATAATTAACTAAAACTAATTTAAAATGCTCCTGTTGGATCAAAAAATGTTTATAATTTCTATAATAAAAGCAAGTGCAATAAGTGCTGTTTTTTTCCCTTTTAATCTTTATTTGTCTGTACAATTTGGCGTTGTATATCAGGATAGTTATTACTCTGCTGGAAATAACATTTTTTAAATTATTTTTAAATCAACACATGCAATTTTTTGTAATTAGTTTGTAGCAATTACGGATGGATCAAATTAATTCAAAAAATGTAAGAACCGTTTTAAAGTTGCGTTTTAAGAAGATAATATATTCATAAAAAGAGATTTTTGTACTTCCATATTTGAGAATTTTTTGATTCTGTGAAAATGCATCGTTACAGTAAAAATGCCGATTTTCTGTCCTCTTTTTAATTCAAGCATCTTCAGAGTGACCATGACTTTACACTGTGGATTGGCTTCATACTATTTTAGAGTAACACTAAGCACTGTTAATTTATTCCTATTATCTAGTTTATATCTTATTTGGCTTATTTAACAATGTATATTAATATGCATTTTATTACTTATAACTACATGATCATATTTCATTCTATTTTTTCCAAGTTTATATAAAGGGTGGTTTTAATTAAAGTGATCCTATTCTGAATTCTCTGGAATCCGTTCTACCAAGCGGATTTTGCTGAAACTTGATATATACGGTATATGGATTATGCGGAACAGATTTCCGCAATAAAAAAATAAAAAATTCAAATTTTGACCCCCAGGGGGAATTGTGTCACCTAAAGAAGGATAAATAACTTGTCAAAACCTCAACGTGTGCTCCATTGACATCAATTACGTGTTGAAAGCGCATTATAGCGTGTTCAATGGTAAAGCGAAGAAACTCTCGAGGGATTTCAGCAACAGGGCGTGTAATGCTGGGTTTCAACTGAGGTATAGTCTTGATTCCTCCTCCTGAAGTCCTAAACATGATCTTTTAGGAATCCTCACAACCAGAAATGACAGGAATTTAAGACGGGTGAACGGGTAGGCCAGGTATCCAGAAAGCTCTGTATATTACAGGATTCTGTCCGAAATTAGCACAAAGCAACTTTTTTTTTGACTCGGCGCCAATGTGAGTAGTTGCCCCATCTTGCATCCAATGTTTGCAGACACACTGTCTGATGTTCCTGTAATGCAGGAATGACTTGCTGTGGAAGGAGTTCACTGTATCGTGCACTCGTGACAGAGCATGTTTTAGAACCTTGAGGAGTTGGAGTTTCAAAGAAAACAGTTCCAAGGATAAAATCAGTAAATCCACACCATGAAATTACGTAATCAGAATGCAGTGGTTGTTGGTGTAGGACATTAGAAAATGAAGCACCCCATATGAAGCAATTTTGATTATTCACAGCTCCATCTAAAGAAAAGTGCGTCTCATCTGACCATAGAATTTGACAAGGCCATGCGTCATCAGCTTCCATTCTCGCCAGGTACATGTTATAGCGAATTCCTTCGACAATAGGCAATTCCTGTTTTACAGGAACTTTACAGTTAAGTTTGGAGAACATTGTCTTCATGCAATATGGAGCAACTCCTCCATATCCAGAACTTTTCCAGATGCCTGGCCTCCTCGTTCACCCGACTTAAATCCCTGTGATTTCTGGTTGTGGGGATTCTTAAAAGAACACTTTTATGAAGGGGGAATTAGGATTTACTTGAGTTGAAAGTCAGCATTACACGCCATGTTGCTGAAATCCCTCAGAGTTTCTTCACGCTGTCATCGAACATGCTATAATGCCCTTTCATCACGTAATTGTTGTCAATGGAGCACACGATAAGCATATTCAGGAAAAATATTAATGGTTTTCACAATTTTTTTTACCTTCTTTAGGCGCCCCCTGGTGGTCAACTTTTGAACTTTTTTATTGCAGAAATCTTTCCCCCATGGTCCATATACCGTATATGCCAAGTTTCGTCAAACTCCGTTGGGTAGAAAGGGTTCTACAGGGGGTCTGAATAGGGTCTCTTTAATTATAACCACCCTGTATATAAACAGGATCTATAATAATTTTTAACTTTTCTGCGTTGAGGGTGCCTTTCCGAATTTCTGCTCATTCTCGTACGGGATCATCTGTATGAGATCCTAAAATGAAAATTATTCAATGTGCACGCGCTCTTGCACGAGAATTCACTTTTCAACTTTTAAAAATGAAGAAAGCTGTAAATTATCCTCAAATGACTTGTTCCCAATTTACTCTTCATATGGTGCAGAAACAAGCTTTTACTTTCAATGAATATTTTTATAACTTTAAGCAAAATTGATTGAGTCGAATCCCAGTCATATGTGTGCCTCCAAAATGAGTTCGAAATTTAGTGAAACACAGAAGAATATTAGGGGGATGAATTATATTAAGAAATGGAAATTGGATCCAAAATTCAGTCAAAATTTATTAGAAACAAAGAGACTGAAGAAAAAAGCAATAATGATCTCAATCTCTATGATTCGTCTCGATTTGAAAAGAATGAAATGCTCAATTTTTTCGCAGCCTATCTTATTTTGTAATAAAGTATTTCTTTTTAAATGAATTAACAAAGTCAAGCATTAAAAATATTTTAATCCAAGAACATTATGTAAATTTTCTCGATATAATCAGTGCAGAAATTAATATCTTTTCAGAGCACAAATTCCTTCATACGAGAAACAATTCTTGATTTTGGACTAAAACGAATACTTTCAATTAATTCATTGTATTTGGCTTTATTTTGTATGAAGGCAAACTAGAGTTTACTCGCAATCAGAGATTCTAGAACAATCCTTCTTCTCTAATGTAGCTGGCAAACACTTAGACAGCTTGGTCTTGGATGCCTTAAGGCAAAAACTGCACAGACGTTACTCACTTTGCATTACCTAAGCGGCGCGTGTAACTTGACGATAAGCCACGGACGCAGAGTAACAATGCCCCCGCAACGCTCTACGATCATGTTAGACGGGACCTACGGTTAAAAGTGGATTCCGAACCACCACAAACACCCATGGCCCCGCCGGGACTCCAACCCGAAACCTGTGGTACCGAGCGCCAGAGCGCTAGCCACTCGACCATTCAGGCCCTCATCTTCTTTAATTTGATAGGATGTCTTCGAGTCATTTGAAGGGCGGATTTTTACCCAATTGAGAAGCTATTATTATATTTATAATTCGTTGCATTTTGAAACGTTGATTTCTTACAGCATATCATATTTTCTACACATATCATTTTAATGAATTTAAAAATTTCAGAAATGAATAATTGAAAATTAAAATTTTGAGGATAATTCAAATATATTTTAATAAAAACATCAGGTTTTAATTTAATAACGAAATATCTACAGATGTTATTTTCCGTCTGGAACACGAGTTAACTCAAACGAAATATATTTTTTTATTTTGGGTTAAAACGAATACTTTGACGTTACGATGCATTTCTGTTGTCAAGATTCCCAATTTAGTCATATTCAAAACCGAAAAAAGAAAGTTTTTTTAAAAATTTGGAGGCATAGCATTTTGAAGTGGTAATCACGAAAACCTGATTTTTTAGAGAAAGTTAAAGTTGAAAAAACATTCATGTTAATACTCATACTCACATTTCGAATTAAAGTTCTACTATACAAATACATCTTTTTATTAAGTATTAACAAGTAATATGAAGTAAAAACTCTTATTTTAATTTTTCAATATGAAAAGGAAATATTTCTGAATTAACACATTAATATTAAAATTTAACTATGGGTACATTTACATCATAACACATTTTATCCAAATAAAAGGGTACAGGAAAATATAATTTACTTATTTAGCATACAAAAACGTCTATATTAATAAGGTGAAGTTAAATCGAATAACTATCAGCAAATAAACAGTAACAAAAAACGTGAAATATTTTTTTTTATTTTATCAATTTAAGTTTATTTTGTGTCTGATGACCGAGTGACTAGAGCTCCGGCTCTCGGTGCCGCAGGTTTTGGGTGGCAAATAGGTTCTTTTTTGAAATTTGCTCCAGCGAGTAAAAATCGCAATTTTTATTAATTATGTCAAACATATAGCCTCTTTTTTGCTCTTTACCTTTTGTTTAATAAATAGACTTTACAAATAAGTCAAATTTGTTTTGTTTCTGTCTCTTTCTTTGCCTGAACTTCATTATCCTTAATTTATGGACATGAGTGTATTTCAATTGAATGCTAAATTTTGTCATTTAATGTGTTGTTTTCAAATTTCTCTTGTTCCATCCGCGAACAGTTTTAATTGCTCGTCCGAGAAAAACGAACAAACCAGTATTCTATTTTAAATTAAAATTCTATGGCCAATGAAAATTTAGTTTCATCAGGAGCAATGTTAATTTATCGCCAGAGGAAAATAAAAGGTATGTGTCCTATTGTGAAAATTGAAAGGATTGTTATTTTTATCTGTTTAAAAACTGTTTTCCTATCTCTATTAAAAAATGTTATTCTTATCTGTATTAAGAAGTGTTATTCTTATCCTTTATTCTTTATTCTTATCTGTAATATTCTTATCCGTTATTCTTATCTGTAATGTTCTTATATGCATTCAGAATTAATATTCTTGTGTGTAATGTTCTTATATGCATTCAGAATTAATATTCTTGTGTGTATTGTTATACTTATCTATATTTAAAATTAATATTCTTATCTGTTATTCTTATCTGTATTAGGAAATGTTATTCTTTTCTGTAATATTATTATCCTTTATTCTTATCTGTAATATTCTTATTCTTTATTCTTATCTGTAATATTCTTATTATTTATTCTTATCTGTAATATTCTTATCCTTTATTCTTATCTGTAATGTTCTTATCTGTAATGTTCTTATCTGTAATATTCTTATCCTTTATTCTTATCTGTAATATTCTGATCTGTAATGTTCTTATCTGTATTCAGAATTAATATTCTTATCTGTATTGTTATTCTTATCTCTATTCAGAATTAATATTCTTATATATATTTTATTCTTATCAGCATTCTTATATGTTAATGTAAGAATATATATTCAAGAAGTCGGATTTTTAAACCCGACTACAGATTCTTTTATATTTTTTTATTTTTCTAAAATTATATTAACTTATTTTAAGATGGTAATTCAATTGTATCCTCCGGTAATACGACCAGCAGAAAAAAATTAATTGCTGGTTTACCAACAAACCAAATAAGTGTTGAGAGACTTTTCTCAGCATTAAAGCTTATACAAAGCTATCTTGGAATCTTGGATTAGCAGTGAAAGAAGATTGAAACGTATGATTGAAAGGTAAGAAGCAGTGAAAGGTATGATTTCCTTTAGATTATCTGAGGCTATTCTATAATACTTTTATACCTGCTAAGTTAGAATAGTTATTTTCATGAGACATACTTTTTTAAAAATTAAATGAAGTGCATACGGATGTTAGTGCAAGTATTAAACAATCAAACAATTTAAAATTGTAAAAAATACTTTATTATGCAAAAAATGTTCTTCTAGCTATATGAATTCAATAAAATTACTTGACTTTGTTTCACAAATTTTTCTAAAAAGGATTAATAAAGATCATAGTATAGTCGACAAAAAGAAAAAAAAATGGTACTTTCTTAATATGTAAAGGCAAAAAGGCTAATAAATCTTCCATGCAAATATAAGCATTATTTGAATTAAAAGCAAGTAATATATAAAAAAAAAAAAAAATTACATCAATTCCTACTTTTTTTTCACTATATAGCAGAAAGTCCATTATAAATAATTTTCATTCATTTTTTTAAGTTTGTCTGGCGGCATCTATTGGTAAATATATGCAACTTAAATCTAAAAAAACCCAAAAATTAATTAATTAAATTTAATGAATGAATTAATATTAGAAAAAACTGTATTAACATCACGTGTCATCCACTACAAGTTAAAAAAAAATGCAATTGAACTTGAGTGGATGAATAAAAAGTATTTTATGAACGATTGGAAATTTGAACAAGATATATATCGGGAGAATGTGAGCTAATAGGACGCGAATTTATTTAAAATCAAAGGGAAGGTTACAGAAGGGAGTACATAAAAAGAACAAAAACATCCACACGTAGGGGGGAACTGGGAAAGCCACACGCAGATGACTTAATTCAAAACTTGAATAAATACAAAAATTATTTACAAAACATGAAGCTTGTTCACAGCGATGTTTGATTTTGGAGTGCCTTATTCTGCCATCTGGTGAGCGATTTAGGAAGTAGAGCGGCAATAGCTTAAGTGGATAACAACATGTGGAGAGAAAAATTAACAAAATAAAAGAATTCAAAAGTGGAAAATAATTAAAATAGTTAAAGATTGAATAAAAAATTATAAAAATGTAAGAAAAGACGTATAGAATTTTAAAGAAGAATTTTAAAAGTTAAGTCAGGTTGACGAATTAAAAATTTAAAATAAGAATTATTTTAAAAATTAAGATTACCAAAATGAATAGATTAAAGTAGCAGATTAAAAGGAGAAAATTAAAAAAAAAAAAATTAATTGAATAGAATTGATGATTGAATAAAGTTTTTAATAAATTTTCAATCAGATAAATAAAAGGAAAAAAATTATAAAAAATTCGAAAAAAGATAAAATAATTTTAAATAATAATTATGAAGAAAAAAACTGAATATAATATAGAATATACCTGGATTAAAATAGGAAAAAATGAAAGAAGTTTGTGGCCATCATGTGCAGCCATTAATATTTGTTGAAAAAGGTAAAAGGAACGCTAAATATGTTTGTGATGAGTTAATATTCAATGTAAATATCCCTTTACATATTATAATGCGTAATTAAATGGCTGTTGGCCTTATAAGAAACACCCAGTTTCTTCATTTCATTAAATCAACCCCTAGACACCACAGCCCCACCCTACAAGAGTGGGAACTCCGGCCCCTAATGTATTTTTAGACTGGGAGAGAAGTCTACATATATATATATAATATATATAATAATATATATATATATATATAACCCTATTTACAAAGAAATAAAAATTAAAAATATAAATTAAATTCACAAATGCAGTGTGCACTCGACGGTCGGACATTTTCAAAGTTCTTGAGTCTACGAATCAAATGCATCCGGTCTGTCAGACCTTAATTATCACACGGCGTGATACACGAAACCACAAAAGGGTCACTTTGTAAACAGGTGGAATCTCCGGCATATTCACTCAACTTTAGAGAAGAAGACAATGCTTCTTGTACAACCGTCGCCGAATTCCCTTCTCTCTTTTTCCAAAAACCTCCCTTTAAAAAAATCCATCAAGAGGGAAGGGGCAGCTTCCCTTAATTCTCATTTGAGTGGACACTTCATTAGCCCATGGTCTATCGCCCATCACGATGCAGCAGTTCATCACGTAGTCCATATCCCATCTGTAAATGTTTCGTTCTGTGAATGTAGAACAGAAAATCGCTAATTTCATGATGCATCATTATCCCCGACACTGCTTATCTGCTGTCAGATTTCAGTGACAAGGTTATTATTTTGCACTTGTTAAAGGACATGGATCCATTTCTCCTGAGGACAGAAATGCTATATCTCGTCATGTGGAAAAAATGCTGCACCACTTTTCAAAATTAAAAAATTTCTTCCATCGCTACCACTTTTTTTAAATTGAGCGTCTTTATAAAAGAATGTAGTTCAATGAATTAATTCGTTATTTTTGAATACCCTATTTGGTGAAATTTTTAAATGGGCAAATGTGTATTCGTTTGCTCATATTTTATAACGTTGCTGTACTGAATGGTTCAGGGGACATATGTTCATCATAAAGTGCTATCTCACCGTTCTCCTGAAAAACCGGATTATTTTACTAATGAACAATGATGCAACTGTATAACAGAAACCACTAGACAATTGTCTGCAGCTACTTAGCTATATGAATTTCTTTCATGCTACGATGATGAAAGCCACTGAACAAATCCAAGTGGAACTCCAGCAATATGCAGGACTTCGTGCTGTCTAGATGAAGTGTGTAGGCTTGAATTGTGCCCACTGGAAAACTACACTATCCATAAAACTAGTACATTATAATTATTGCAGTTAATTATCTAAGTTTATTTATGTGACAAAATTTATTCCCTAACTCAGCTAAGTTTATTCATTTATTTAAGGATTAATTTTTTCTCAATGTGTTTTTCTTTCTCTCTCACTCATAGATTATATAGTATATATGTATATATTTATAATGTGTTTAAAAATGTATGTAAATCAAAACGATTCCCTCAATTATTTGTCTTTGCAAAGTATCCAGTAACAAAGATTATAATCAATCTTGATTTCTTAATGTGAGGAAATCCTTGTTGTGAATAAAAATTAAAAAAAAAATCCATTTATAGAGAGAAATTAAATTAGACAATTTTCTATTTTAAATAAAAACTACATTTTTACTCAGTACCCAACGCTTGTGGCCTTAATATTTTGGTAAATATGGGCATGATATTTTGCAGTTAATACGGGGAGTGATAATGACTGGACAAAAACCTTCTATGTACCTTCCCTGCAAACTACATTTTATGTTTATAAGCAGTCAATTACATCAATTAATTCAGCACATAAACTCGATCAGCATATAAATTCGATAGCATTGAAAAAATTAACAATTGAAAAAAAAGAATTTCTGAATTTTTTGCACTTATATCTTTCGCAAAATTTTCAAAACTATGGTGGCGCTAGTGTTCATTGGATGGCGTGACAAGCACATGTGGGCTTTAATAGGCAATCAGCAGTTTAAAATGAGTTGGGTTGACGCGACTTATATTCTTTCATCATATAAATATCTGCTGTCTATAATATTGTAGGAAGCTAATAAAGGAAGAACAAAATTTTACTTAAGAAAATGATTGAGAACAGGTGTCTAGTAGTTGAAGTTTTGGCATACCTGGAACGTAAACTGTGACCGCTGTTTGTCTTATAATTGAGACTGACGAGTCATCTGGGTTTATGAATCTGAGAATAGAATTGAGGTTATAAATATTTACTGTCAAAATCATTTTTGGTACTTACGTATTAACGGTCCCTTGGCGACAAACTTGGCGGTTTTTAAGAGTCGCCAATCTTTATTATTTGGAATAAAAATATTTTAAAAGCGTTTTAATTTTAAATGAAGTGTTTCATATATATTTCATTATTTGGAACAAAAATTTTAAGTGTTGATTGGCGCCAAATCTGTAGCTGCGGTTGGCGCGTGTGCTCCTTATTGGTGCAACTGTCGCCAAGGTACCGTTAATACGTATGTACCTTATTTTTGTGTTGAAAACGCAAGCATGTTGCTTGATATGTTGGTAAGCTAATCCTGATTCTTATGAGAAAATCTCACACAATGAAGCTATTTCATTTTAGTTTGGAGTTTAATCTTTTTAAGTACCTGAGATGCATAGGATAATTTAAATGAAAAATCAAATTGCTTATTACTCATAATTTGGTTTTTGCCCAAACAAAGATTTTTTTTTTTATTAAATTTATCAGGTTCAGTAATTTGAAATCTTGGAGTAAGGAGAAAACCTCGGTAAGATTTCTGAAAGACATTTATTTTCTATTTCAGTAATTGTCAATATATCAATCAAATGCCAGTTATAATATCTGGAATTATTACATTGATGCATGTATGTGTTAAAAACTGTAATAAATTTTACATGCAAAGATGAAATAGTTATATGATTTAAAACAATACCAATTGAATTTATAGTATTTGGGGACAGTACCACAAATGCTGTAATCACATTGCTACACGGTTTTAAATAACCTATTTAAAAATAATGCTGATAAAATTCAACAAATGCAGTACAGTTAAAGGAAACAAATGCAATAAAATCCTGCATGATTGTATGTTTCATCAAAAACGAATATTGTTCATAAACCAGACAAAAAGAACAGATAATATATTTTTCTTAATATTTAGAATTACGAACAAAATGAAATGTAAATAAATTTTGCGTTCATCTTTGTTCTATTACTTTCGCAATCCATAAAACCAATTAACACCTTTCTTATCACTTTTTAAAAAACTTATTAGTGTACTATATATAAAATTTATTTGAAGCTGAATTTGTATAAAGAAAATGTCCTCGTGTTATATAATGGGCTTAAAAACGCACAAACTAATGACGAAAAATTCACCATATTGATTAATGGATTTTCCAAATTTTTTATTACTAATAATTAATGTCTGTTCCCTATGCCGGACTATTGCAAACAATTCCTCAATTTATTCGAAAGCTTGCACATTACTTTTACTCGAATCTTCCTAATATTCAAAACGATTTAATCAAAAGGCTCCCAGATAATGACATCCAAAACCCCAAAAATGCTAAACGTCCTCGAACCTCTCTAATTGATTCCACTTCCCACCCCTGACTTGTTCCCGCCTTATTTTACCCAATGCGTTTCCGCAATCATTTCTCCTTACGTTGTACTTCTTTTTATTCTTTTAGATTAATTCTATCTGTTTACTTGTATTTATCTCGAACCTTTTTCTTCAACTCTGCTTATTAATTTTTTTTTTTTTTTTTTTTAATTTTTTTTTTTTTTTTTTTTTTTTTTTATGTTTGTATATTAAATATAAATGAAAGAATAAAAAATGAATAAATAAAAACCTCCCTCGATTTGTTTAGATTACTTCAAAAGTTTATGCGTCTCTTTCTCTTAATTTTATATGTATATATATATATATATGTATATCTGGGCAAGTCACCTATTAGTCTTTACCTGCTTAGTTTTACAATGTATTATCTCATACCTTCAAAGGACTCCAACTCAAGATAGAAGTTAGCGGCTGCTTGTCAGCCAAGGTGCTTCGCACCAACACAAATCATCATTAACTTGTACTCCTTTTTGAATTAGATTAACCTATCGAAAGTATTTTTATTTTTAAGTTCTCTTTCAAACTACGTTCAGTTTGTAATTCTTCAAAATCCTCTTTTTACTTTAATATTTTAATTATTAAATAATAATTAATAATTATTAAATACTTTATTGAAAAGAAGAAGAAAAAACTTCTCCTCTCCATATGTTATTATCTCTATTTTAATTGTTTTATTTTTAGTGCAATGGGCTTAAAGCTAAAGTAACTTCCCTCTCACATGCAAAGAAGGAGTTAGCGGTTACCCATACCAAGGAGCTCCGTCAACCTACAAATCGTCGTATATATAAAATTTATTTGAAGCTAAATTTGTTTCCCCTGTCTGGCTTCTGCTACGCGACTTTGTTATGTTTCTCTCCGCGATGCCTCCAAGCCATTCAGGGTCACTGCACCCATCCAGTTACTGATTGTAATTCCTTTTCTTTCCTTTCTTATGTTAGTAGATTTTTTCTTAATTTTTGCATTCTCTTTTTAATATTATTTAAAATATAAAAAATAAAATTATATAAAAAATAAATGAATAAAAATATTAAATATATAGAAAATACGTCTCTGACATCCTAATATTTTATCTTTTTTTATATAATTATATTTCATAAAAATATAATTTTTTCTTCTACTTTATTTTTTTAATTTTTCATACTCATTTTTTGTCACTTTTAAGATTTTCTACTTTTTGTCATCAGTTTTTCTTTTAATTTTACTTGGACAAGGCATCATTTTTCCCCTGTTCCCCATCCTCAATGTTTTCAAGTATCCAGACAGGAGCAAATGGCAGCTGCGCTGCCAATATGATTCGGAACACTCAAACTGCTGCTAAATTTGTTAGGTCTACATGTGACCCATTATTACATATGCTAGTCAAATTTTGGGATGCGCCTGCAAATCAAGAATTAAGGACATCCAAAATATGGAGAACAAGGTCTTGCGCATGGCAGTTGATGCACTATGGTACATGCAAAATAATGACATTTTGGCTGCTTTGGACATTACTACCGTTAAAAATTTTATTCACGAATTTTTATAATAACACTCCTAACAATCCAAATCCTTTAGTTAAAGGATTACCTGATTATAATATAACGCTACATGCCAACAATAAACGTCCGCGTACCTCTCTGAACATACTAAATAAATTAATTATTCAGCTCTCTCTATATGTTGATTTTATTCCCCCTATTTTATTTTTTATTCATTTACTGAACAAGCCATTTCTCTTATCATTTACTGAGCAAGCCATTTCTCTTATCATTTACCTCCAAAGGAACCATCAAGATATGGAGGCCAACGCTGCCAAAATGCCTCAATAATGTCAAACTGTCTGCCTAAATTTGTTATTTGTTATTTCGCTTCTGCGGGTTGTTATGTCTGCGGTTTTCGATTTCGGTGTCGCTGTTGCTCTTCTCTTTTTTCGCGCCTCGTTAATGTTTTTCTTTTTATTGGATTTATCATCAGTGATTATTCCTTTAATTTCTTTTGGTTACTTTTGTTTAAGGAATGATTTTATTTAATTTTTTAATTTATTCTCTTTGTATTTTTACTCTTCTTTTGTAACTTTGACTTTCTGTCTTAATTATAATGTGTTTGTTCTAGAACTTTTATTCCTTCTCTGATTTATTTAATTTTTCTAACAATTGGCAAAGGGCTCGACCACAAGTCACTGCTCATCGTTCGCCAAGCGGAGGTGTAGTCGCAGTGCGACAAAGCCCCTCAATCAAGTCACCAATAACAAATTTGTTATTGTAGCAGTTCGTTTTTGCTGAAAATTTTTATGCAAATCTTGAACGTATTCCGAATGATGAAATTCGTTATTTCCCGAGATACGATTTCACACTGCCGGCGACGACGACGACGATTTGCCAGATTGACGGAGAACCTTGGTTGCTTAGCAACCTCTATCTCCTGCTTTGTGAGTGAGGGAAGTTTCTTAAGCTTTAAGCCCATTGATTAGATAGAAAAAAGAAAGTAATATAAGTAGGTTATTAATTTAATTAAAAATTAATTATACGAATTTTTTATTAATTAATAAAAAAATAAGGTACTTACGTAATAACGATACCTTGGCGACAGTTGCGCCAATAAAGAGCACACTCGCCAACTGCAGCTACAGATTTGGCGGTTTTTAAGTGGCGCCAATCTACACTCAAAATTTTTGTTCCAAATAATAAAATATATAAAACATGGGGATATTCCCTTTGGAGGAGCCCCGGGATTTTTTCGCCAAATTTAGCCAATTGGCGACCTCTAGGAAAGGCGATAAACAGATAGTCCCCCCCCCCTTTTTGGCGCGGGACTTGGAGGTGTGGGGGGTGCGAAAACAAGTCAGTTTTAATATGGCACCTTGTATGGAAAACTCCCCTAAAACACTTCATTTAAAATCAAAACGCATTTAAAATTTAATCGACGTCAACTCCTCGCACCAGCAGTATATGAATCTCAAATCTGTACAAAATGGAATTCTGCTTCCCTCAAACCAGTTGTCTTTTCTAAGTCCCACACGATAAGCACACTGACAGAAATTGCATTTCCAAAACTTACGTTTACCGAAATAAAATTTCAAGTCATGGGACATTTTCGTTGTTTTGGTAAAATATTTCGCTCCTGAAAAAATAAAATTGCATCTTGTTCTGTTTCTGGCAAATCCCAAATACGCATTTTCGTAGCACTACAAAATGAGAAAGAAACCTCTTTAAGATGTGATGCATCCATAACAGTATCTCTCCCACATAGCACAAAATTAGGGAACGAAATGATGTCAAATCTAAATAAATATGCCGCAAGGCAATCATGTTCAATCTCCAATGGAAAAGCTGCAACAGCAAGTAGTCTAGGGGTAGCTGGAACCTTTAAAAAGTTTTTTTTGTCTAACTTTTCCTTCATTTAGTCAGCTTGCCAGGTTCTTTTAAATTTTAGAAGTATGCCTGACTCTATAAGAAAGCATTTGAGTGATTCCTAATGATTCTTCATAAAAGCAATATGCTACATTTTAATCTCACACAAAATTAGGGTTAAATTTCAATAATGTATTTTGAAAGCATTAGTAATATTTTTATTATTCAACTCAAAAGTGTTTGGTACTAAAAGTTATAACAGATAATATATATTTTTTTTCTTTGTAACAGGCCGTTATAATTTAACTAGATAGATCTGGTACTTTAAGATGTAGCATGCTCGATGACGCTGCTTTATCTCGATTTATCCCAATGTTCAAAAAAATAGTACAGATAACAGAATTTGATCTCAAAGTAGCAACTCAAGTCAGATCAAGATAGAATTTGACAAAAGAGAAAATGAAATCTTTATAGAGGAACTACTCTAAAACTTATTGCTTCAAGAATTCCTATATTTAAACTGGTGTATTTGTACACTAACGAAGATTATTTCATCACAAAACGTGTAGTTAAAATTAATTTACCCTTCAAAGACGTCAATGAGATATTAAATTAATTCCTTCCAAAACAAAATTTTAAGTATAAGATAATAATAACCAGACAATCGAAATTTGCCCTAAACCGGTGTATACCATGAAATAGCTGGAATAACGATTACCTCAGGATATCAATCAAATTTTCGAAATAGAAAAATTCTACGCACTAACCACCATGCCTCTCTACCTATATACATCACTTCTGAAAGCAAAGTAAGCTCTGCTTTAGAAAGTACTTTTTGTCTAATGTAAGAAAATGATCTATACTATTTTTTTTTAAATTACATAACATCACTGATTAAAAACTCACAAAAAACAGAGATTAATTTTAAAACATGCACTATTGTCGCTCTCCTATACGATAACTTCAGTTATAATGCGGAAAATAATTAAGCAAAAAAAGATTTATTCTGTATTGGAATATCAAAATGACGTAAACACTTATGACGTCCACACATTAATAAAAAAGAATATATATGCGCGTGTATGAGACAGTTTAACGATTAGTATACATTTTGTTGTAAGTATCAGATAAATTTTATGATTCAGTATAGAATAAATATTTTTAAAATTTATATTGTTTCATTTTGTGTATCAGTACTATGGATCTATGGAGGTGTGAAAAGTGTAATTGTACCATAACGAACTTTGTTAACCACAGGTGCCTCTACCACGAATATTCTTATCACGGTGCTGGTTTCGAAAACCCCGATTCCATTTTCGGAAACAACCTTCAAGAAATACCCGCAACAATTTCGCATTCAGCGGTAGGAGCTGAATTTAATTCTTCGCAATTTATGAATCGAACAACAACCTTCCAATTTTCCACTTTTCCTCAAATTGCCGACAAAAAACGCCATTGGGATGTGAACAGCACCACAAGTACGGGTGTCCGGCACGCTTCCAGAAACGCGGTACAGAATAAAAACTTTGATTATTTCAGCTCATCACAAAGTTCATTAATTTCGGCTGCTCAATACTTTCAAAATTCTGCTTGCACTTCTGGTGTCGAAAATCTCAAAATGCCGTTCTTCAACGCAGCCTACACAAGTGAACTAAATCCTGTTGAAGTGCCATGGACAAATAATATTGAATTGATGCAGCGCTATCCTAACTTATCCTTTTATAACCAACTTCCACCAAACTCTCCAGGTCCATCCAACGGTCTAATCAAATATGATCTCACAGAAGAAAATTTTAATATATGGAGGAGTATGGAATCTGGTAAAACTGGCATGCCAGATTTTAAGATATCCCGCTTCCAAGAAAAAAAATATGATGCAGTGGAAATTACAGGAAACTCAAACAGAACAGAGAAAAACAAGAGTTGTGCATCTCATTTAAACAGTGCATCAATGAATGAGCAATATCATGGAAATCCCCGCACCGAGGAGTCACGACATATGATTATTTCACAGCATGTATCTCCGGGAACCAGTACGGCAATGACAGAGAAATTTCATGAAGGAATTCCAAATATTCAAAATGGTGCATATTGCAATTTTGAAAATAGACATTCATATTCAATTCCCAATTTTGGCCAAGGTTTATTAGACAGGCAACTAGGTATGGATGAGATTCCTCACTTTTCCAACAAGTCTCAAGGCCAATTTGACGATAAGATTAAATTTCAAAATATTTTTCAGTACCCATTTTACGGAAACTTTTTCTTTTATCAAAGATATTTAAATGGTCAGGAATCGCCACTTAATTCAAGCAACGTTCCGATTAAATGCAATACATGTAATGAAATGCTTAAATTAACGGAAAAACGTCAAACATGTCCTAAAATAGCAGAATATTGTGAAAATTTCTCTGCGCCTAAAGTTCCAAAGAAAAGAAACCCACTTGGCAAACGATTTCCATGTAAATTATGCATTAAGAGATTTTCAAGCCAACAAGATCTTGAGAGGCATATTCGCACTCATACCGGAGAGAAACCTTTTTCTTGTGAGATATGCGGTAACACGTTTACACAAAAAGGTTATCTTACCGAACACTCTCGAATTCATAGTGGAGAGAAACCTTTTTCTTGTGATATATGCGGTAAAACGTTTACATATAAGTGTAATCTTACTAAACACTCTCGAATTCATAGTGGAGAGAAACCATTTTCTTGTTCGATATGCAGTAAAACGTTTAGACAAATAGGACATCTTAAGACACACGTTCTCACTCATACCGGTAAGAAACATATTTCTTGCGAGATATGCGGTAAAACGTTTTTGCATGAAAAAAATAAGAAACTTCACGCACTTACTCATTCTGTAAATTAGGGTTTTCAGTGTAATCAAATCCTTTTAACAATAACGAAAATATTCTTAATTATCAACTTAAACATCAATCAAATACTTGACTGCTTCATAACAATCAAATCCTTTTAACAATAACAAAAATATTCTTAATTATCAACTTAAACATCAATCAAATACTTGACTGCTTCATAACAATCAAATCCTTTTAACAATAACAAAAATATTCTTAATTATCAACTTAAACATCAATCAAATACTTGACTGCTTCATAACAATCAAATCCTTTTAACAATAACAAAAATATTCTTAATTATCAACTTAAACATCAATCAAATACTTGACTGCTTCATAACAATCAAATCCTTTTAACAATAACAAAAATATTCTTAATTATCAACTTAAACATCAATCAAATACTTGACTGCTTCATAACAATCAAATCCTTTTAACAATAACAAAAATATTCTTAATTATCAACTTAAACATCAATCAAATACTTGACTGCTTCATATTCATATTCATATCAAAGGATATGTCAAGAAAGTAAAAAAGAAAATTGAATTTAAAATTTTTATTCTTGTATCTCCATGAATGCGGGAGGTTTGCATATAAATTAAAACTGATTATAATATTTAAATTTTTTATCTTGCCTTTCTGACTGGCAATTCCCTACTACATTGATGTCCAAATTTCATTTTAACTTTTTAAAAAAATCCTGTTTATTAATATTTTGCAGTTTTAATTTGTAAAAGTTGTGCATAATAATTTTAGTTACTAATTTTTATTAGAATTTTACTTCTTTGGTGATCTGATGTTTTTTTAAGGATATTATTCACTTTTAATTAATCCTTTTCACGGTTTATTCTGAAATATATATAAGGCTTTTTTCACATGTAAAAAAAACAAGGTTTTTCGGTAGATATTTAAATATTATGTATATTTTTAATGCCGATCTTACTTTATCATGCGGAATTTTATGTGTCAGCATGTCAATAAATATTGAACATTTTTTGAATGGTTTTTCAATACATCTTTATAACATTGTTTGCTTAAAATTTCTTTCTCTAATATAGATTTAATAAAGTTATATTAGTTCCAATAAATGTTTATTTGTAAAAATTAGGTTCATGCATTTCTGAATTAAAAAAATATTAGAATTTTCCTTTTCAAAGACTGTTGAAAATTTATGTATTTTAATGTTTCTTTGTTTATGGTATTATATTTTATGTATGCCGTGAAAAAATGTTTTGGAATTTTGGATGTTTTTATATGCATCATGATACCTGTGTTTAATTTAAACTAAGGTTATAAATATTAATATAAATTAAGTTTTAATTATTTATTAAATTAACTATTATTAATATAAACTAAGTTTTAAATTTATATATTTTTCATATCTAATTTTTTAACCATGTATATTACATAAAATTAAATTGTTAATGTCATGTTTTGTAATGTATTCATGTTCTGAATAAAGTGTTTGACTTGCAAATAAAAAGTGTTTCCATTTTTTTATTTATTTTAGAATTACTATTTACAGCAAGAAATCTGCAATCTACTTAGTAAACAAAACATTAAAAATTTTGTGCGTTCTAGAGATTAGAATAATTTTACGAAAAGGAAAAATAACACTAAGAAAAACAATTTACTAAATGTAAAAATTTAGATAAATTAATAATTTATTTTTTAAAAAAATTATTTTTTGATGATTTACAACTTTTAGTTAAAATAGGAACTTGTTTCTGTTTCTTACATTCAATATTACATTATTCCACAGTTTAAATCTGATATTTTAATCAGCGTTCAACATTCTAATAAAATATTCAATATTATTAAACACTAAATGACTGTTTAATATGGGATAAAAAATCGTTATAAGCAAGTAATATAAAATAATTTTAAAGTAAGCAAGTAATTTTAAAGTCAATTCCTACTTTTTTTTCAATATATTGTAGAAATTCTTTTATACATAATGTTCATTCCTTTTTTTAATTTTATCTGGCGCCATCTATTGATAGATATATGCAACTTAAATCTAAAAAAAACTAAAATTAATTAATATTTAAAAATCTGTGTTAACATCAAGTGTCAGTATTTGAACTAGAGTGGATGAATAAAAAGTATTTTATGAACGATTGAAAATTTGATCAAGATATATATAGGGAGAGTGTGAGCTAATAGAAAGAATTGAAAAAAAACTTACATTTTTATAAATTATGGACACGGTTTTGAAGAGTGAAAATAAAAAAGGTTAAATATGTGAATGATTGCGATCTCATCTTTGCTATGGGGTATTTGTGGAATTCTATGCTGCTAGATGGATGCAAATATTTTATTTTTAATCAAATAAATGTTTTCAAAATATATTTAATCCTTTGTTGTATTATCTTAATCCTTTGGAGATAGAATATTCATAATAGTCTGCATTTTGATCTTCTATTGCGTCGAAATAATGTTAGAATACTTTGTGTTTGTTTATTTCATAACTTTCTTTTTAAAATTCTGCAGTACACACTTGGGTTATTATTAAATTTATACATACAACTAACTACATTTAATTTATTTTACTTCAAACAGAATAAAATATTTATAAAATATAATTATTATTAATTGTACAATACAACATTAATTAATTTTAAAAAAATTCAATTCTACTTCTTTTATCATATATGCGTAATAAATTAGCTAACACTAACTTAAAATGCTTCTGGTATATTCAAACACAATTTTTGTTGGTGTAATAAAATCAAGCACTGTAAGTAAATTGTATTTTTTTTCCTTTTAATTACTATTTGTCTGTACAATTTGGTGAAAAATGAATTGCGACGAATTTCTCCCCAGTGAATTACAGAAAATTGTACATTCCAAGTGAAATATTCTTCAAACGGCAGTTGACATCAGTTTTGGCCAATTTACGAATCACTCCTTTTATTCGAGGTTACAAACATAGTAATAGGGCTACATTACATTCTTTAAAAAAAGACATTAACTTAAAATATATTAAATTACTTCATTCATTCCGTATGGTTGCAGGTTGTTATAAATAAGAGTAAGCAATGAGGCAATTTGATTAAATTTTGGTGTACGTTAGACATAACTATGGCATTCTGCTTTAAAAGTTAAGTTTTTTCAGTTAATTTTTTAAGTTTAAAAATGCTCATACTCGCTTTTCAAGTTTAACTCCTAGTATAAAAATTCTTCCTCCATTTAAAAATTAATACGCATTGCAAGTTTTTTTTTCTATATTAAAAACAAATATTCCTGAATTAATATTCTAAATTTAAAACTCAACTATACATAAATTTAGAAAATCAGTTTAATTTTTTTTGTCATTCATGTTTGCATAAAGAAAACTACACATCGAATTACACGGCCTAAAACAGGGAAATTAATCAAGTTATACTTGTTCAGTATAAGTCAAAGTAACAATTATATTTCGTTTAGAATACTTATAAATTTCATAGATAGGTGGCGCTACCTATGAACATAAGAAAGAGACTCATTTTTCATAGTAAGCAAGTGAAAACGGGCTGCCTTGAACCTCTCCAACATATATATATATGGATACATTTCTTTTCTTTCTTATTGTGTAAAATACTTTAGAGCATAATAATTACTATTTTTTCAGTATAATATTCATAATATTTTTATAATATATGCATAATAACAGACAGACAGACAGTTTGATATTATTGATTCATTTTGGTTATGCATAATAATTAGCTAAAACTAATTTAATGATGGATTAAAAATTTATTTTGTTGATATAATGAAAGCAAGTAAAATAAGTAAACCGTTTTTTTTTTCTCTCTTAATCACTATTTGTCTGTACAATTTGGAGTTGTATATCAAGATAGTTCTTACTCTGTGTGAAATAACATTCGTTCTTTTATTTTTAATTCAACACAGATGTGTAAGGTTAGTCCAAATCATTTAAGAATGGATCAAATTAATTGAAAATAATAATTAAATTAAGAACAATAATTATAAATATTAATAATAATAATTATTATTAATAATCACTTTTAAAACCTTTTTTAAAGGTGCATATTAAAAAGATAAATACAGATAAAAAAGATTTTCGAATTTCCATCTTTGAGGAGTTTTAGATTCTGCGAAAAAGCATCAAAATACCGATTTTCTATCCTCTGTTAATTCAATGCCTTTTTAGAAGGACCATGACTTTACAATGAAGATTACCCTCATACTATTTTAAAGTAATGCTAAGCAATGCTAATTTATTCAAATTATTTAATTTATATCTTATTGGTTTATGTAACATTGTATATTCATATGTATTTTAATACGTATGAACTAAATTTTCATATTTCATTCTATTTTTTGCCAAGTGTATATAGTTAATGAACTCAGTAAGAATTCAGTTTCATCAGTATTCAAAGGCATCTAAAAGGCAAATGTCCTCTGACAATCACAGTAAATTTCAAAGGGTGTTTCCAGTGTGAATCAGGCGCGAAATTTTTCTATCCTCAAAGTAATCTAAATGGTGAAGAACTGCAGGATATTTGAAACAATAGTCTACTAAAATGCAATCAATGTAATAGAACACTGAAATAAACAGAGAAATTTCTAGCTTTTATTGAAATTGACAAAGTACTTGATGGATGTTATGATCTCTGTTGTAAGAAGTTGGTAAAAGCAGAAAGACTTTTATTTTCGTGCCAAGTTACCTATTAAACAAGACTGAAACAGTTTCTTATGAATGTGCATTTAAAAAAATCATGGAGAGTCAGATTCGTCTTCATTCCGCAAAGAAGCCCTTTCAGTCTAATGTCCATGGCAAATGACTCTCCAATGAAATCAAAACCCATAAACATAATCTTATAAATCAATATATTAATTACTTATTTATATCTTAAGATTCTGAAAAGAATTAAGTACTCACAAATATAAGAAACTAAATTACTTAATAGCATGTATACACTAATGCTGATGACTGCAATATAAAACTACTGACTGAATATAATTAATGGGGCCTGATGTCCGAGTGACTAGCACTATGTAACTGGCTGCCACAGTTTTTGGTTCGATTCCCGGTGTGGATGCTTATAGTGGTTTTCCATTATCTTTAAACCGTCGGTTCTATTCTAATTAATATGACTGTAGAACTTTGGGCGTAGAGCTAACTACCCTAAATAGTAAACATGCATCTCATATGTCGGAATCTGTCAGTAGGCAGATGGTCTTGGTTCATCCATGGGGCAGTTGAAGTACAGAAAGAAGACTCTTTTTATCTATCTTGAAAGCACAGAATTGTAATCTGAGTTTAGCTAAATCCTTAAATTTATAATGTAGTTAATTTTTTTATTCTTAATTCCACATGGTAAAGAATTCTTGTTTTCCAATAACTATCTATGTTAATTCACTCACATAAGAATTCTTTTAGTATTAATATGACACATTCTACCAGTCTTTATGACAATCTTAGATGTCTTGTTTTGTATGAAAAGTTATAACATGCTTCGGAAGGAATTGCTATATTTAAACTTATTACTTAAAAAAGTTATGTACAAAAACTGATGTACTGCTATATTTAATCTGGTGTATTTGGACACAAACCGAAGATTATTTCATCACAAAACGGGTAGTTAAAATTAATTTATCGAAAACAGCAGTCAATGAGATATGAAATTCATTCTTTCAAACATCGAATTTTATTGGTAAATCAATAATAACGAGACAGTGACAATTTGACCAAATCTGATCTATGCAAAGAAAATGTGGAATGACGATTGTCCCAGGTTATCAACCAACAGTTAGGAATGAAAAAGTTCGACGCACTAACCACCAAGCTGCTCTACCTATATAAATCACTTCTAAAAGTAAAGCAGCGCCTGCTTTAAGCAATGTTTTTTTTTTCCTAATGTCAAGAATATATTCTAGACTAAAATAGATGTTTTATTATATATAATCACTGAATATAAACTCTTAAAAACACAGAGATTTATTTTATAATACACACTATTGTCCCTGTCCAATACGATATTTTCAGATATAGTGCGGCAATTTATTAATCGAAAATGATTTTATTCCGTATTGGATAATTAATTCTACGTAGCCACTTATGACGTCAATAAGTTATTAATAAAAAAGGGTATGCATGCATGTGCATGAGACTTTTAAACGTTTCGCATACACTTTGGTATAAGTATAAAATAAGCTTTTATAATTCAAATTTTAGAATTCTATATAAAATAAGCTTTTTTTTTAGATTTTTACTGTTTTATCTTGTATATGGGTACTATGGATATCTTGAGATGTGAGAAGTGTAACTGCACTATAACGAACTTTTTTAACCACAGATGTCTTTACCGAGAGCATTCGTTTGATAGAAGCGTCTCGGAAATTCTCGATTACAATTTCGGAAACATCGCTCAAGAAATCCCTGCAACAATTTCGCATTTCAGCGGAAGGAGCTGACTTTAATTCTTCGCAATTTATGAATCGAACATCCACCTTTCAATATTGTAATGTATCGATGAATATACAATCTGGACAAAGTGCCATGCAAGATTGCGAAATATCCCGTTTTCAAGACAAAGAATATGATGGAATGGCAATTGCACGAAAATCGGACAGAAGAGAGGAAAACATGAAATGTTCATCTGATTTAAGCAGTACATCAATCAATGTGCAATATCATGGAAACTCCCGCCCACAGAAGTCTTGTCATACGGCTGCTTTAAAGCATGCATCTACGATAACAAGAGAGAATGAATTTTTTAATATGCATAATTCTGGGTATCACAATATGGAAAAAAGTGATTCCTATTCAATTCCTGGTTTTGGCCAAGGTGTGTTAGACAGTAGGCAAGGTATGAAAGAGATTCCTCACTACTCTTACAAGTCTCAAGGCCAATTTGCCGACAAGATGAAATTTCAAGATGTTTTCCAGTGTCATTTTTGCGGATCTTACCAAAGAAATTTAAAAGGCCGGAAATTGCTTGTAAATTCAAGCAATGTTCCATTTAAATGCAACGTATGCATGGAAAAAATGAAATTTAAAGAGAAGATTTAACCCTGTCCCAATCTTGCAGAAGTAGGCGATGAAAAATCTGCGATTAAATTGCAAAAGAAAATGAAAGTACTTAACAAGCGATTTTCATGTAATCTATGCAGTAAGAAAGTTACAAGCAAAAGAGATCTTGATAGCCATATTCTCACTCACACCGGAGTGAGACCTTTTTCTTGTGAAATATGCGGTAAAGCGCTTACACGAAGAGACATTCTTAACCAACATATTCTAACTCATACCGCGGAGGAACCTTTTTCTTTTGAATTATGTGGTAAAACGTTTAAACGAAGAGGCAATCTGAAGCAACACATTTTCACTCATACAGGAGAGAAGCCTTTTCTTTGTGCGATATGCGGTAAAAGGTTTTCACAAAAAGCAAAAAAGGATGTTCACACTGTAACTCATTCTGACGAGAAGACGTTTCGGTGCAATATGTGTGGCAAATCTTTTACCAGTAATCGAAGTCTTCTTAAACATAGGTGAAAAATTAACAGCGTCATATTATCCATATCAGAGGAATACGAAATGAAAGTGAAGAAATTAAAGTTAGAATATTTAATGTTCTTTCTGCCTGAATGCGGATGATTACGTGGAAGAAAGATAAAGCTGATTATAATTATTGATTTTTTTTTTAATCTGAAGTTTCTGTCTTGTAATTCAATACTACGTGGATTTATGAATTTCGTTTGTAACTTTAAAAAAAAATCCCTATTTATTATATTTGGCAGGTTTTATTTTTAAAAGTTGTTGTGCAAAACAATTTCAGTTAATATTTATTAGAATTTTACTTCACAACACGTGTTGATTTATATAAGATCACTTAATTAAATAAAAGTAAAAAAATGAAGCCGATTAAAGACTTTAATTTTTGTTTAAGCACACGTGCTGTAATGTCATGACTAAGAAATTTAAAAAAAAAAACACTACATTGTTTTGCGAAAGAAATTTTTAAAAATTTTTCGGGGTGGACGACCCTTATCACTTGGGGGTATAAAAAATAGATTACGACCGATTCGCAGACCTACCAAATATGCACAAAAATTTTCATAAGAATGGGTCAAGCCGTTTCGGAGGAGTTTGGCAACGAACACTGTGACACCAGAAATTTATATATTAGATTTATATTTATATTTTTAACCTTGAATTTTCTAATCTATTAAATTTTTAATTGCATGTTTTCTCTACTGTATTCATTCTTTTGAATAAAATGGTTTGAATTGCGATTAGAAGTGTTTAAATTTTCATTTTCATTTCAGGACTAGTATTTATAGCAAGAAATAGCTATAATAAAATACTTATAGAACATAATTATTACTAATTAATTATGTTCTATTAATAATTTAGTAATAATTAGTAGTAATTATGTTTAATTATATAATTAATTAAATTTGTTGTTAAATATAAAATTTATTATTTTTTTAAAAACATCAAAGAAATCACTTCTACTTATTTTATCATATATGCATAACAATTAGCTAAAACTAACATAAAATGCTTTTGGTGGTTTCAAACATTTTTGTTGTTATAATAAAAGCCAGTGCACGAAGTAAACTGTCTTTACAAATTGGCGTTGAATATCAGGATAGTTCTCACGCTGCTGTGAAATAATAATGTTTTTAGTATTCTTAAATCAACACAAATGACCAAATTTTATGGTTAGTCGAAATTATACACTAATGGATCAAATTAATAATCAGTTTTTTAAAAGCCGTTTTAAAGTTGCATATTAAGAAGATAAATGTAGTGATAAAAAGAGAAATTTTCGAACTTGTTTCATGGAGGATTTTTAGATTCTGTGAAAATGCATCTTAATGCCGATTTTCTGTCCTCCATTAATTTAACGCATCTTCGGAAAGACCATGACTTTACAGTGAGGAGTAGCTTCATACTATTTTTGAAGTAATGCTAAGCAGTCTTAATTTATTCAAGTCATTTTGTTTTTATGTTATTTGGCCTATTTAATATTGCATATTAATATGCATTTTTTACACATGAACTGCGTATTCATATTCATTCTATTTTTTTTGCAAAGCTTATATAGTTAATGCACTCTTTAATAATTCAGTTGCTTCAGCATTCAAATGCATCTGAAATGCAAATGGCCTCTGACAATCAGATTAAATTTCAAAGTGATTTTCAGTGTAAATTATGAGTGAAATTTTTCTATCGTCAAAGTAACTTAAATGCTGATAAGTGTAGGATAAACAATGGTACATTAAAATGCAGGTAATGTAATAAAATGATAAAATAAAAGAAGAAGTCTCTATCATTTATTAAGATCACAACAATACACGATCGATGGGAATATCTCTACTGTATGAAGATAACAAAAGCAGACAAAAGTTTATTTTCATGTTATGTTTGCAGGATTAAATTCTGCCAAAATCGAGTATAACATAATACCAGAGATACCAGAGCAATTCGCGTTCATACCAGAGAAAAGCTTTTTTTTGTGATATATGTTTAAACTGTCAGATTTAGGACTTCAGAACACACAGTTTTTTGAAGAACGCTGAGCAAAACTATTGGTTATTTTTAAAACGGGCATTTGCAGTTTTTCTATCTAACAAAAACTTGAAAAGCTGTGTTTAACAGGCATCCAATCTCATAACACAACATTCGTTTGTTCAAAAATTTGTACCTGGAACACATTAACAAAATGACCTCAGATGGACTTTTTACATAGGGTTCTCAGTTAAAGGTCCAAATTGACAGATGACTCTGAAGCCAGCAAATTGATTTGAGAGTCATAATTAAAATGAATTTCATTCAATTTTAGTCAGTCTTTACAGTTTATCGGAGTACCTTGTGCCCAGAGGGCCTTAAACTCCTATTTGGTCAAAATGAGTACATGGCGATAAGTAGGAGAAACATGGCTATCAAAAAACAGGAAATAAGTAGAATTAATGAAAATTTCCCCAAATTATAAATTTTAAGAAGAAAATGAATAATATAAAACAGTAAAATAGCAAATTACAAAGAGATTCCACAAGAGGATAGGGTAACCACTGCTAGAAATGATGGCGAAAGGACGAGTTCGTCTAGGAACTTTGTAAATATTCAATTTTAATGTACAATAAAACAAAAATTAAAAGTACAAATAGGTTCATTGTTTTTTAGTGATTGTATCTTCATTATTTAAATCTGTATTTATTCAATGAGTAATTAAAAGTAAATTAGCCAATGTTTTTTTAAAAAATACTAAAATGTTTTTTGTTTTTTTTTATATAATATTTGCCAAGATTTTGAGCAAAGATGTAGACGTGCTTATATAATTACATCTAGATATATAGTGCAAATCATAATAAGATATGACAAAGCTTTACAGGATAGTATAAAACACAAAAGCCCGTGTGTTATATATAGTGTTGAATTGGAACATAACTGAAGTGAGTAGGGACATACAAACACACAAATATATATATATATATATATATATATATATATGAATGATTCTAATAAAACCGAATCTACAAACCTTCAATTAATAGAACCGAAATTCTCAACAGATTTTTTATTGTTTATGAAAGAATTTTCTTCACTGCTAAACTGACTGAAATTCTAAACCATATTATGCTTATAGTTAAAACTAGTTATTAAATTAATTAAATTAAAACAGATCGAAAATGTGATTGCTCTTTTTTTTTCTCAGTAAATGCGATTATAGTTTTCCCGCTTCATTAAGAACCGGTTCATTTTCAAATAGCGAGAGAAAGTACCTCATTAGAACTTTTAAGGCATGGTCAGGGCCGGATTTTCCTATCGGTAAACTAGGCTTCAGCCTAGGGCCTCAAGATCAAGAGGGGCCTACATTCAAATTGTTAGCAATTAAAATTGCACTATACTAAAAACAGAAATCACTGAATCAAAAATAAGGTAAAATTCTATACATGTGAATAATAAACAAACATAACAAGTAATTTACAAACTTAAAAAAGGGAGGTGAAAAGGCTTCATAAGTGAAATAGCCTAGGGCCCCTTTTCATCTAAATCTGGCCCTGGTCATGGTGGATTAACTAGTTGGTTACTATGATCTTCGGTTTTTTCCAGCCTTGATTTCTTCTTTTTTGATACTAATACATGTGATGATTCAATAACATAAAACTCCAGATACGCCTGTTTAATTTTTTTATCATTCATATCTGCATAACAAAAACTACACGACGAACACAGGTCTAAAATAATCAAAATTAATAGAGTTATATTGAATCAATATGCATGAAAGTTTTTATTGATCAGATTAAAAATATCTATGAGCAAAATATCGCACATTTAAATTTCTTTCACATAAATTTTTATTTTCAAATATATACTGTATTACTGGCGCTGAATTAACTTTTTAAATATTCTGAATTATTTACAAAACACAACATAACAATTTTTATCCACATATAATGCTACACGAAAACAAGTTTTACTTACTTGCCATACATTAATATATATATTAATAAGAAAGATTTCTGAAATTAAATAAATAAAAAAAAAAACACAATGTCAGATACACGAATTAACTGTAATAATAAGACGTTTAAATATCATGTTAACTGTATTTAATTTTTGTATTTTGTAAATTTAGGTTTCTTTCAGAGAAATATCTCATAACATATATTTTGAAATAAATTGGTATATAATCAGTTTAATCTTGAAATATTAAAGAAATTCCTATTTCTAGACTTCTTTTGGGTCTGATGGCCGAGTGACCATCGCTTGGGCTCTCGGTGCCGCAGGTTTCGGGTGGCGGTGATATGGATGATTCTAGTAGTTCGGAATCCACTTTAAACTGTAGCTACCAATATAACAGGTCTGGCAGGGAATTGCCCAGAATAATATGATATACGCTTTGGTTGTATGGCTCGCAACCCTACCTCGTAGGGCTCACATTTCATACTTTGGAATCCGCCAGCAGGCACACAGGCTGCTGCACCATTGAAGAAGAAGAAGATTTCTTTTATCTGTCATGAAAACACAGATTTGTAATCTGTTTTTAGTTAAATACTCAAAATTTTTCATATAATTAATCTTTATCTAAATAATTTACATATTAGAAAATTATTAATTTCCAATAAATATCTCTATTAATACACTCAACAAAAGAATCCTCTTAGTAGTAGCGTGCTACATTTTACTAGACTTTATGAAAATCAATGTCGTTTTTGTTTTGTATGAAAAGTTGTAGCATGCTTAAGACATAGGACGGAATTGCTATATTTAAATTTATTGCTTCAAGAATTGCTATATTTAAATTTATTGCTTCAAGAATTGCTATATTTAAAATGATGTATTTGGACACTAAGGAAAATTATTTCATCACAAAACGTGTAGTTAAAATTTGTTTATCGAAAAATGCCGTCAATGAAATATGAAATTCATTCTTTCCAACAAAAAATTTTATTGGTAAATCAATAGTAACCGGACAGTGGCAATTAGCCCAAATCCGAACTTTGAAATGAAAATGTGGATTGGCGATTAACTCAGGATATCAACCAACGTTTAGGAATGAAAACGTTCGGCACACTAACCACCAAGCAGCTCTACCTATATAAATCACTTCTAAAAGTAAGGCCGGGTGTGCTTTAGATAATGTTTTTTTCTAATGTCAAGAAAACACTCGAGATTAACATAGTTTTTAAATTACATAAAATCACTGAATATAAACTTACAAAAAAAGCCTAGAATTATGTTATAAAAACACACTATTATCGTTGTCCTTTGCGATAACTTTAGTTATAGTGCGGAAATTTATTAAGTTAAAATTATTTTAGTCTGCATTTGGAATATTAACAGTACATAGCCACGTATGACGTCAACGAATTATTGATAGAAAAGTGAATGCATGTACAGATATGAGACTTTTAAACATTTAGCATATACTTTGATATAAGTACAAAATAAACTTTTATAATTCAAATTTTAAAATTCTCTATAAAATAAGCATTTTTAAAAAAAATTTTACTATTCTATTTCGTATATTAATAGTATGGATCTTTTGAGGTGTGAAATGTGTAGCTCTTCTGTAACGAACTTTTTTAACCATAGATGCCTTTACCACGAATATTCTTATCAAGCTACAGGTTTCGAAAACCCCGATTCTATTTTCGGAAACAACCCTCAAGAAATCCCTGCAACAATTTCGCATTCAGCGGAAGGAGCTGACTATAACTCTTCGAAATTTACGAATCGAATCTCCACTCTCCAATCTTCCACTTTTTCTCAAAGTACCGACCAGGAACGCCATTGGGATGTGAACAGCACCACAGGTACGGATGTCCGGAACGCTTCGAATAATGCGGTACAGAATGAAAACTCTGATTACTTCAACTCATCCCAAGGTTCATTAATTTCGGTTGCTCAAAACTTTGAAACTTCTGCTTGCACTTCAGGTGTGCAAAATCTCAAAATGCCGTTCTTTAACGCAGTGTACACCAATGAACTAAATCCTGTTCAACAGCCAGATTTTAAAATATCCCGCTTCCAAGAAAAGGAATATGATGCAGTGGCAATTGCAAGAAAATCGAACAGAACAGAGAAAAACAAGAGTTGTGCATCTCATTTAAACAGTGCATCACTGAATGTGCAACATCATGGAAACCGCTACAGAGAGAAGAAGTCAAGAAAGAAGATTCACCCTTGCCATAAAATTGCAGAAGTGTGTAACGAAAGTTCTGCTGTTGAATTGCAGAAGATAAGAAAACCGATTTGCAAGGGAATGTCATGTAATGTATGCAATAAGAAATTTCCAAATCAATCAAATCTTGATAGACACATTCTCACACACACCGGAGAGCAACTTTTTCCTTGTGATATATGCGGTAAAAGGTTTTCGCATAAAGGAAATAGGGATGTTCACACTCTCACTCATTATGGAATTAAGAGGTTTCAGTGTAATATGTGTGGTAAATCGTACACCACTAATTATAATCTGCTTAGACACAAACAGAGACATCTGATGGATAATTGACAGATTTATATTATTCATGTCAGAGGAATGCGAAATGGAAGTGAAAGAATATGAAGTTAGAATATTTATTGGCGGATACCCTTGAATGCGGATGATTGCGTATAAAATAAAACTTATTATAACTAATGAATATAATTTAACGTTTTTGTCTTGTAATTCTATACAGTTTTTATTATCAGATTTCGTTTGTAAATTATTTAAAGAATTCTATTTATAATATCAGGCAACTTTTATTTTTAAAAGTTGTTGTGCATAAACATTACAATTACTAATATTTATTAGAATATCTTTTGAGGTAATATTTTTTTAAATATAATATTCACTTTTAATTAAAACTTTTAACAGTTTCATTCTTGGCTCCTAAAAATCTTTCAGTTGATATTTAAATGCTATATATTTTTAAGATAGATTTCACCATATCATGCGAAATTATATATATGTTAGCCTGTAAATAAATATTGAAAATTTTTTGAATGGATTTTTCCAATGCATCTTTATAGCATTGTTTTTTTTAAATTTCTTTCACTAATATGGAGTTAATGAAGTATGTCAGTTTCATGAATTGTTTATTCGTAAAAATTAGGTTTATGCATTTCTGAATTAAAAATATTAGAAGTTTCGTTTTGAAACATTGTTGAAAATGCAGATATTTTAATGTTTCATTTATTATGCATATTATTATTGACTTATACCGTCAATAATATTTTGGAAATTTTTTATGTTTTTAAATGCATCAGCAGATCTGGGGTTTAATTATTAATATAAATAAAATTTAAAATTTATATCTTTGTCTTATCTATATTTTTAAAATTGTATTTTCTTAAGAATATTAAAATTTTCGTATTGAAAGACTGCTGAAAATTTATGTATTTTAATGTTTCCTTTTTTATGTATACCGTGAAAAATGTTTTGAAATTTTTGATGATTTTAAATGCATCGTTATATTTGTGATTACATTATTAACATAAACTAAATTTTAAAATTATATAGTTTTCATATCTAAGTTTTTAACCTTGTATTTTACTAAAACTGAATTTTTTAATTCCATGTTTTTTCTATTGTATTCCTTTTTGAATAAAATGGTTTGAATTGTGATTAAAAGTGTTTCCATTTTTTTTATTTTAGAATTACTATTTATAGCAAGACATCTGCAATCTACTTATTAAACTAAGCATTAAAAATTTTATGCGTTCGAGATTAGAATAATTTTACGAAAAGGTAAAATAACAGTTAGAAAAACATCTTCTGAATGTAAAATTCAGATAAATTAATAATTTATTTTTGACATAAAACTTTTAATTAAATTACGGAACTTATTTCGTGTTTTTCACATTTAATATTGCATTATTCTACAGTTTAAATCTGATATTTTAATCCGCGTTTAACATTCTAATAAAATATTCAATATTATTAAACAATAAATGACAGTCAATATGTCTTGAAAAATCTGCATTGCTTAGAAGTTATTGACACGTTTTCGATAAATGAAAATAAAAAAGGTAAAACATGTGAATGACTGCGATTTCATCTTTGCTATAGGTTATTTGTGGAATTCTATGCAGTTAGATTGGTGCAAATATTTTATTTTCTATTAAATAAATGTTTTCAAAATTTATTTCACCGTTTGTTGTAATATCTTATTATTTCGACGATATAATATTCAGGATATTGTGCTTTTTAATTTATTTTCCTTCTAATTGTATAAAATACCTATAGAGCATAATTTTTACTTGCTGTTCAATATAACATTTACATATTTTTTTTTTTTTTTTTTTTTTTAAATCTCAGAAAAAAATCACTTTTACTTCTTTTATCATATATGCATTATAATTAGCTAAAACTAATTTAAAACACTTTTGGTGGATTCAAACATGATTTTTGTTAATGTAATAAAAGCAAGTAAATTAAGTAAACTTTTTTTTTTTTTTTTTCTTTTTATCACTAGTTGTCTGTACAAGGTGGCGTTGTATATCAGGACAGCTCTTACTCTGCTGTGAAATAAAAAAAAAAAAAATTTTTTACTTTCAAGTCAACACAGTTGTGCAAATTTTATTGTTAGTCCAAATTATATACGAATGGAAAAATTATTAAAAGCTAATAATTTATGTTAAGATACGTTTTAAATCTGCATATTAAGAAGATAAATATACTGATAAAAAAGAGATTTTCCTTCATGGAGAATTTTTAGATTCTGTGAAAATGCATCCTTGTAGTAAAAATGCCGCTTGTGTACTATGCTCTGCTAATTCAATGCATCTTCAGAAGGACCATGACTTTACAGTGAGGATTAGCTTCAGACTATTTTAGAGTATGTATGTATTAGAGAATTTTTTTTATAATTTTTAAATCAACGTAGATGTGCAAATTTCATGATTTGTCCAGATTATGTATGGATGGATCAAATTAATTGAAAATAAAATTTAAAAATCATTTTAAAGGCGAATTTTAAGTTGATAAATATAGATAAAAAAAATTTCGAACTTGAATCATGAAAAATTTTAGTTTCTGTGAAAATGCATTTTGTCTTGCCTCTGCTAATTCAATGCATCTTCAATTCAAATGGATTCAATGCAAGAGTATAAATATAGATAAAAAAAATTCGAACTCTTCAGCAAGAAGGACCATGACTTTTCAGTGAGGATTAGCTTCATACTATTTTGCAGTAATGTTAGTTTATTGAAATTATTTGGTTTATTTCTTATTTGGTTTATTTAACATTGTTTAGGGTGGTTATAATTAAAGTGACCCTATTCAGACGCCTATGGAAGATTTCTACCTTATGGATTTTCATGAAAATTGGTAAAATTGGACCATAGGGAAAAGATTTCTGCAAAAAAAGAATAGTTCACATTTTGACCACCAGCGGGAATTGTGGCTCCTAAAGAAGGACAAAAAATCTGTCAGAATCATTAAAATTTATTCAAGTACAGAATATGCTCAATGTGTGCTCCATTGACATCAATTACTTGTTGAAAACGCTTGTTCAACCATAGCGTGAAGAAACTCTCGAGTGATTTCAGAACATAACGCGTAATGCTGGGTTTCAACTCACATAAGTCCCTAATTCCTCATCCTGAAGTTGTAAACACGATCTTTTAGGGATCCTCACAACCAGAAATCACAGGGATTTAAGACGGGTGAACGAGTAGGCCAGGCATCCAGAAAGCTCCGGATATTACACGATTCTGTCCGAAGTTAGCACAAAGCAGTTTTTTTTTACTCGGCGCAATGTGAGGAGTTGCTCCATCTTGCAAGAAAACAAGTGTCTGCAAACATTGCCTTGACTTGTTCTGGAAGGAGTTCACTGTATCGTGTACTCGTGACAGAGCATGTTTTAGAACCTTGAATAGTGGGAGTTTCAATGAAAAAGGTTCAGAGGATAAAATCAGTAAATCCACACCATGCATTTACGTAATCAGAATGCAGTGGTCGTTGGTGCAGGACATCTGGAAGTGGAGCACCCCATATGTTGTAATTTTGATTATTCACAGATCCATCCAAAGAAAAGTGCACCATATCTCACCATGGAATTTGACAAGGCCTTGCGTCGTCAACTTCTATTCTCTCCACGTGCATGTTAAAGAAAACTCCTTCTATAACAGGCAATTTCTGTTTTACAGGAACGGCATTGTTTGAGAACATTGTCTTCATGCAATATGGAATAACTCCTCCATATCCAGAGCTTTTCCAGATGCCTGACCTCCTCGCTTCCTCTACTTAAATCCCTGTGATTTCTGGTTGTGGGGATTCTTAAAAGAACGTGTTTATGGAGGGTGAATTAGGAATAGTAGAAATTTATTATTTTCCAATAAATATCTCTATTAATTCACTCAACATAACAATCCTCTTAGTAGTAGCGTGCTACATTTTACTTCTCTTTACGGAAATCCAAGTTGTTTTTGTTTTGTATGAAACGTTGCAGCACGCTTAAGACATCAGAAGGAATTGCTGTATTTTTACTTTTTGCTTAAGGAATTTCTACGTTTAAAATGGTGTATTTGGAAACTAACGAAAATTATTTTATCACAAAACGTGTAGTTAAAATTTATTTATCAAAAAAAGCTGTCAATGAGATATGAAATTCATTCTTTCCAACAACAAATTTCATTGGTAAATCAGTAGTAACTAGACAGTGGCAATTAGCCGAAATCCGAACTTTGAAATGAAAATGTGGAATGGCGATTAACTGAGGATATCAACCAACGTTTAGGAATGAAAACGTTCGGCACACTAACAACCAAGCAGCTCTACCTATATAAATCAATTTTAAAAGTAGGGCCGGGTCTGCTTTAGATAATGTTTTTTTTTCTAATGTCAAGAAAACACTCGAGATTAACATAGTTTTTAAATTACTTAAAATCACTGAATATAAACCTACAAACTAGAAATATGTTATAAGACACACAATTGACGTTCTCCTATACGATAACTTTAGTTATAGTGCGGAAATTTATTAAGTTAAAATTATTTTATCCTGCATTTGAAATATTAACACTACATAGCCACATATGACGTCAACGAATTATTGATAGAAAAGTGAATGTATGTTCAGATATGAGACTTTTAAACTTTTCGCATATATTTTGATATAAGTACAAAATAAACTTTTATAATTCAAATTTTAAAATTCTATATGAAATAAGAATTTTTTAAAAATTTTTACTATTTTATTTTGTATATTAATACTATGGATCTTTTGAGGTGTGAAATGTGTAACTCTGCTGTAACGAATTTTTTTAATCATAGATGCCTTTACCACGAATATTCTTATCAAGTTACTGGTTTCGAAAACCCCGATTCTATTTTCGGAAACAACCATCAAGAAATCCCTGCAACTATTTCGCATTCAGCGGCAAGAGCTGACTTTAATTCTTTGGCGTTTTCGAATCGAACCTCCACTCTCCAATCTTCCACCTTTTCTCAAAGTACCTACTAGAAACGCCATTGGGATGTGAACAGCACCGCAAGTACGGATGTCCGGTACGCTTCGAATAATGCGGTACAGAATGAAAACTTTAATTATTTCAACTCATCACAAGGTTCATTAATTTCGGTTGCTCAAAACTTTGAAAATTCTGCTTGCACTTCTGGTGTCGAAAATCTCAAAATGCCGTTCTTCAACGCAGCGTACACAAGTGAACTAAATCCTGTTGAAGTGCCATGGACAAATATTTCGGCATTGATGCAGCGCTATCCTAACTTATCCTTTCCTGAACCAACTTCCACCAAACTCTTCAGGTCCATCCAATGGTCTAACCAAATATGATCTCACAAAAGAGAATTTTAATATATGGAGGAGTATGGAATCTGGTAAAATTGACATGCCAGATTTTAAAATTTCCCGCTTCCAAGAAAAAGAATATGATGCAGTAGCAATTGCAAGAAAATCGAACAGATCTATGAAAACCACGAGTAGTGCATCTGATTTAAACAGTGCATCAATCAATGTTCAACACCCTGGAAACCCCTACGCAGAGAAGCCTAATCCCATGGCCGCTTTACAGCCCGTATCTTCGAGGACCAAGAAGGTAATGAAAGTGAAATTTCTTAATTAATTTTTAAATATTCAGAATTCATCTTATTGCAATATTGAAAATAGACATTCATATTCAATTCCTGATTTTGGCCAACGACTTTTAGACAGTCAACTAGGTAAGAATGCTATTCTAACAAGTCCCAAGCCCGATTTGACAATAAGAATAGATTTCAAAATGTTTCCCAGTGTCATTTTTGCAGATCTTACCAAAGGAATTTAAATGGTCAGGAATTGCCTCTAAATTCAGGAAAAATTAAATTCAAAGGCAATGAATGTATTAAAGGGTTTAAGTTAAAAGCGAAGTTTCAAACTTATCCAAAAATTGCTAAAGTATGTCATGGAATATCTGCGATTAAATTGCAGAAGAAAAAGAAACCACGCAACAAGATATTTTCATGTAACCTATGCAGTGAGAGATTCACAGGAAAATCATATCTTGATAGGCACATTCAAACTCATACCGGAGAGAAACCTTTTTGCTGCGAGATATGCTGTAAAAGGTTTTTACGAAGGGGTGCTCTTAACCGACACGTTCACAGTCTTACAGTAAAGAAACCTTTTTCATGTGAGATATGCGATAAACCGTTTTCGCGTAAAGATAATAAGGATATTCACATTCTTACTCATTTTAAAAACAAGGGTTTTAGTGTGATATTCTGCGGCAAATCGTTTATCAGCAAAGATAACTTTTTAGACACAAACTCAAAAATCAGTTGAATAATTGACTGCTTTATGTTCGTATCACAGGATATGAAAAGAAAGTGAAGAAATGTGAAGTTAGTATAGTTCATCTTGTATATCCATGATTGCGGATAAATTGAATCTGATTATAATATTTCAGTTTTAATAATGTTCAGTTTTCATAATTTTCAGTTTTAACAACTTAATGTCTTGTTTCCCGCCCTCTCTTTTAAATCGCAATATACATTAATATAAAGGTCCAAAAAATTTTATCACCTTGTACATCTATCCCTGTGTCCAAAAAGTAAGTCCAATTTTCAATTTTAAATTCCCGGGGCTTATGAAATTTCAATTTTTTTTTTCTGTTTTAAGTTGGTGGCACTGTCCTTGACATCTGTGTGAAATTTGACGTTACGTTAGCACTCACAATGTGACGTCACTTTAGTGTTTGAGTTAAGCTTGTTTGCGGAAACGTATAGAATGTTGTAGAAGGCATTCGGTGAGCATTCCTATATCGGAAAGAAATATTTACAAGTGGTATAAACAGTTCAAAGAAGGCAGAGAACGCGTTGAAGACGAAGAGCCCTCTGGTAGACCATCCACCTCAACCGACGAAGCGCACATCCAAAAACTTAAAGATTTGGTGCTTGCAAAACTTCGATTTACAATTAGAGACTTTGCTGCTGATGTTTTAATTTCAAAAAGACCGATCAATTCCATTTTGAACCTCAAACGCGTCAAATCTCGATTGGTATCGAAGACACTGAATGCGCCAGCTCACCCTACATTGATTCTTCGTTGTTGTTTTTTGCCAAAAATGAAATCCCTTATCGTTCCACAACCACCGTATTCACACCGTGCGACCTATGGCTATTCCTAC
>BPLQ01013255.1:0-105439 GCA_021605075.1 Caerostris darwini | reverse complement strand
TCGAAAACGATATATATACATGTCCGATTTTGTAACGCCGGTCCACCATGAAATAGTCCACGAAAAGTATTCTGCGACATCTCACGGAGTAAGATATCATTCTCAAATAAAACAGACAGCCTAGAAAAATAGGTGACAACTTGCTGAAAACAAATTTTTCTTTCACTTTTCTATTATTTTTCAAATCTTTTTAAAGCGAATTTTACCCAAACGGTGTCCATTCCTCGCATATCTTCATCTTTTCTTAGATAGTTGGCTAAAATTCAGAAGTACTTATTTCGGAAGTAGCAACAAGATTTTTTTTAATCCAACATGTTATAGTTTTTTTTTTTAACTTTTTGCGGACTTGATTATTGTTTATTTTTTCAAGTAAGTTCATGTGTTGTTGGTAAATGCTTTAAAACGAAAAACGTAATGTATGGTTCTTTAAGTTAAGGGCAACAGTATTTATTTTTAATACATGTAAATAATTACAATTATATTTTATATTACTTGTTTTTTTATTAATATTTTCTCATAGAATCTTAATAAACAAGCAGGGGATTTTTTAAACTTTATATTAGCAGAAATATATGTATTTTAGAATAACCCCCTTAGAATAAAAAGATGTAGTGGCCTTTAATAACAAAGTACAATCTTATTCGACGTGGCTCCGCTAGTAAGCATGAGGGCTAAGCTTCAATCAATGGCGGCATTGTTGTCGACTTTGTTTCAGAAAACGAGGGAGGCTCGATGGCGTTTGCGATGTTAACATTTTGCTTCATGGGTCGGACTACCTGGAGAGTTTTCTTCCACACGATGCGCCCATCAGGTATAGTTCTCCCCTGAAAGTCTTTCCGGAAGGCACTTCCTTCCTTCTTCAGCGACTTGGAGTATACTATTCATAGGATGTCCTTTCAGCACTGCAGGATATGCGTTGCTGATGGCGATTTAGCTGGCCCTCTAGCCTTTGGTACCATAGGCTTCAGGCTCGAATCCCGGCGGTGGCATGGATGTTTGTGAGTGATTCAGAATCCACGTTAAACTGTAGGTCCCGCACTAAGTAGCTTAAAGCGTGCAAAAAATGACCGTAGAGCGACAAACCGATCCATTCATGAGCAAACTACACATGGAATGTTCGTCCGGGGCGGCAGGACACTGACTATTACTGACAATTACAACCCCATTTTATTCATAGTTTTTCACCTGATGCCTTATTTAATCTGCATAATTTGCTTCACTATGCTTGTAAAGACTATGCTAGTAAAGACTGTTGCTATGCATGTAAAGACTGCGTGTACATAATGGCTTATACACACAATGTGCTTTATAACGACTATATACACTGAAGTGACAAACGTCATGGGATAGCAATATGCAAATTTTCAGATGGCAGTAGCATCGCATAGAACAGGTATAAATGCGCAGAGCTTTCATTTCTGTTCAAGTTATTCATGTGAAGAGGTTTTGACGTGATGATGACCGCACGACGGGAATTAACAGACTTTGAACGCGGAATGTTAGTTGGAGCTAGACGCATGGGTCATGCCATTTCGTAAATCGTTAAGGAATTCAACATTCCCAGATCCCCTGTGTCAAGAGTGTGCCGAGAGTATGAAATTTCAGGCATAACATCCACCATGGACAGCGCAGTGGTCGACCGCCTGCACTTAACGACCGAGACCGGCGACGTCTGCAAAGAGTCGTAAATTCTAACAGACAAACAACACTGCGTCAAATAACCGCAGAAATCAATGTGAGACGTGCAAGGGACTTGTCTGTTAGAACTGTGCGGAGAAATTTGGCTTTCTTGGGCTATTCCAGCAGAAGACCGACTCGAGTGCCTTTACTGACAGAACGACATCGCTTGCAGCGACTCTCGTGGGCACGTGAGCATATCGGTTGGTCCCTAGATGAATGGAAAACCGTGGCCTGGTCCGATGAGTCACGATTTCAGTTTTTAAGAGCTGATGGTAGGGTTCGAGTGTGGCGCAGACCCCACGAAGCCATGGACCCAAACTGTCAGCAAGGCACTGTTCAAGCTGGTGGTGGCTCCGTAATGGTGTGGGCTGTTTTTTTCATGGCATGGACTTGGTCCTCTGGTGCGACTAGACCGAACATTGACTGGAAATGCTAATGTTCAGCTACTTGGAGATCACTTGCAGCCATTCATGGACTTCATGTACCCAAACAACGATGGGATTTTTATGGATGACAATGCGCCATGTCACCGGGCCACAACTGTTCGCGATTGGTTTGAAGAACATTCTGGACAATTCCAACAAATGATCTGGCCACCTAGATCGCCCGACATGAATCCCATCGAGCATTTATGGGACATCATCGAGAGGTCTGTTCGTGCCCAAAATCATGCACCATCAACGATTTCACAATTATGGACGTCTATCGAGACAGCATGGCTCAATATTCCTGCAGAAGACTTCCAACGACTTGTTGAGTCCATGCCACGTCGAGTTGCTGCACTTCGCAGGGCGAAAGGAGGGCCGACACGATATTAAGAGGTATCCCATGATTTTTGTCACTTCAGTGTATATATACATAATTGCTTATACACATTTTTTAATATACATATACATAATTTGCTAAATAACGACTAAATTCTACACAAATTATAATTATTTTAAAATCGGGATTAAAAGGAATATTTCCTTTTGAAAAAGTAACATGAATTTTTTGTTTCAATGAAAGTTCTCCGACCTTAAAAATATCATATAGTAATGAAGAAAATAGAACACCTTCGGCGTGTGTTGGCTGAATATCAAACGCGCTTTCCATTGTTTATTCTTTATTGCAGGAGCCCATCATTTCTCTCCTTCCGAATTCTATACATGTTCTCAGGATGGATGCATCTGGATTTTCCGAAATCAAATATTCTTATGATGAATCGCAGCAGAAGAAGTTTGGATTTGATCGCGCTGGCTGTGTTTATTTTTACACTCGCAGCTTAAGAGCAGAAATATCCGTCTTCTAAATCTGCGTATTCCTGGAAATGTTTACAAAATTGTTTTTCCGATCGTTGCAATATCCATCATACTTTTAAAACACTTTTTTTATTTTACGCTTTCCTGTTTTTCATCTTATTCTGTTGTTGTTTTACAGACTTTTTTTTTTTTTTTTTTGTTAGATTCAAGAAGAAAATCAAACAACTTTGAAATCAATATAGAAGAAAAAAATGAAATATATTTCAATAGAAGATTATATTTTTAGGCCAGGTATATTTAATGCGTAAAACGAAAACATATAATATGATTACATAAAAAGCCAATATATATAGAATATGTTCGTAGTATAGGGGACGTTCGTAATATATAGGTCTGATTACATAAATCGTAGTATAGGGGCCGTTCGTAGTATAATATGATTACATAAATCGTAGTATAGGGGCCGCTGGGATTTGTGCTCAAAAAACTCTTTTCCCTAAAAGGGCAAAAACGGGCTGCCACTGTAAGTAAAATGAATTGCAATCAATACAAGAAACCTGGATTACCACGATTTTTTGATTTATCACTCAGTTGGCGCCCTAAAAATGTTGATAAATCCCAACTGCCCCTATTTTGCGATTTGGCCAACCTCTTTTTCCGTACTGTTTTTATGTTTGATATTCAATAAATTCACATTTTTACCATTTTTCTTCTATGGTACATAATGACTATATTATACAAAAAATACTTGTATTTTAAAATTGGGGTTAAACAAACAAAAAGTACAAGGAATTCTTTTGTCTCAGTAAAGTTCTCCGACTTTAAAAATATCATATAGTAGGAAGAAAAAAAAAAATGTACTTTCGTAGTGTGTTGGCTGAATATCAAAGGCGCCTGCCATTGTTTATTCTTTGTTGCAGGGAGCCATCATTTCTCTCCCTCTGAATTCAATACATGTTCTCACGGATAGATGCATCTGGATTTTCCAAAATCAAATATTCTTATGATGAATCGCCGGGATTCAGAAGAATTATGGATAGGAGCGCTAGCTGGCTGTGTTTATTTTGCACTCGCAGCCCAGAGCAGAAATATCCATCTTTCTAAATCTTGACTTCGGTATTCCGGAACCTTTTGCAATTTTTCCATATCTAAAAAAAACATTATTAAATACTACGAAATATACTATAAATATAGGAATAATTTAATGAATTTTTGGCGTTTTTTAAATATTTTTTCCCAAATTATATTAAAAAAACAGGGATTTTAAATATTTCTACTTAAGTATAAGATAGAATGGTATCGTTTTATGATGTCAAAGGAATTATAAAAAATGATATTTAACATTTTTATATGTATGATATTTATCATTTTAGTATACATAATAATGATCATTCATTTAATATTATCATCATTTTATCAGAACATTTAACGATATTTACTATTTTAGTACATATAAATGTATGTACTTATGACATTTATCATTTAATATACCTGATATTTATCATTCATTTAATATTATCATCATTTTTATCAGAGAATTTATAGATATTTATTATATTTGTACATAATATTTATCATTTTAGTATACATAATAATGATCATTCATTTAATATTATCATCATTTTATCAGAACATTTAACGATATTTACTATTTTAGTACATATAAATTTTTTAATATACCTGATACATATTTAAATTATCATCATTTTTATCAGAGAATTTATAGATATTTATTATATTTGAATATTTATTCATTTAATATTATCACATTTTATCAGAACATTTAACGATATTTACATTTTATATATAAATGTATGTATGACATTTATCATTTTATACCTGATATTTATCATTCATTTAATATTATCATCATTTTTATCAGATATTTATTATATTTGTACATAATATTTATCATTTTAGTATACATAATAATGATCATTCATTTAATATTATCATCATTTTATCAGAACATTTAACGATATTTATTATTTTAGTACATATAAATGTATGTACTTATGACATTTATCATTTAATATACCTGATATTTATCATTCATTTAATATTATCATCATTTTTATCAGAGAATTTATATATATTTATTATATTTGTACATAATATTTATCATTTTAGTATACATAATAATGATCATTCATTTAATATTATCATCATTTTATCAGAACATTTAACGATATTTACTATTTTAGTACATATAAATGTATGTACTTATGACATTTATCATTTAATATACCTGATATTTATCATTCATTTAATATTATCATCATTTTTATCAGAGAATTTATAGATATTTATTATATTTGTACATAATATTTATCATTTTAGTACATATGATACTTATTTATCATTTTAGTATATATGACATTTATCATTTATATTATAATCATTTTAGCGGTACATTTAATGATATTTATCCTTTTAGTATACAGCTTCATGTGTAGATAGAGAACATTCAGCATTTGAAAAGATATTCTGCTTCTATTCCAGTTGCTGAATCAGAAATCGAAGATTTTCCCCTTACGTACCAAAATTTTTGCTTTTCTCAACTCACGTTGTTCATCTTATCAAGATTAACTTCCTTCTTAGAGAAGAACCAGCAATTTTTATTCCCCCATTCCTCGTATGTCCATTGTATTAAAAAATATATATGTAGTTGGTAATTTTTTGGGATATATTTTCAGATTTTGATAGAAGTTTAAAACAGGAAGCCAAATACATCTTTAGTTAAATAAAAAAAGTAAACAATTCAATATTTATAAAAAAATATTTAATCAATGTTCCTTAATTCTTTTGGTAAAATAGAAGTTCAGATTCTTGTCTTATTGTTGGACATGGCTTTGAATGTTTTTTTAAAATAAGTATGTTAACATCAATTTATAAATGTCCCAGTAAGTGGCTTCTTTGACAAGCCAGATAATTCTTTCATTATCGAATATTCCTGTATTACCACCGCCAAATGCAAAAAATACGCTTATATTTTATTAAGTAAAAATAATGAGTTCTTTTTAATACGTTAACGATAATATTGTTGTACGATGGAATATTTTGCAGTGATTCTAGTGAAGACAGCGGATCTGTGCAAACTGCACATGCAAATTCCCCATTTTGTAGATTTATCCATTCAAATTCAGGCTTAATGCTTAACAGGTGAACATATGATCTGTTTGGATTCAAAAATCTTTGTTTGGTTCACGACTTTTGTTTCGAATATGACACGTGGGCATCGTAATATTTGCCGAATGGATCGATGTCAAAAACTTTGCAAAGAAATACTAACAAATTCAAAACGAGACGCAAATTCAAAACGCATTGTCTGGAATGACCCAGAATGATGGGACATTGTCTGGAATGACCCAGAATGATGAGACATTGTCTGTAATGACCCAGAATGATGGGACATTGTCTGTAATGACCCAGAATGATGGGACATTGTCTGGAATGACCAGACAATGTCCGAATTTCAAAACATCCTAAAGAGAAGGTAAGGAATTCCGCAATTACCCATACCACATTTTAAATCAACTAATTCGCATGCCTTCAGAGACTTATGTAAGTTGGAAAAGGAAACGCACATGAAATAACACACAGACGAAAATTTCATAATTTAAAATATAAACAAAAATGTATTTATTGATATTTACAATAGTAAGCTTGAAATTAAAGTCATTAATTAATGTTATCAATAAAAGTATAATTCAGACAATGCCGTAATAAAATATGACTTATACAGTTGCTTGCATTTCTAAATTAATGTTCAATAATATAATAATAAGGTGATTGACCTTACAGTTTCACAATTTGCCACGACAGCTGAGGAAGAGGGGCTCCTTTTTATTTTTGTTAACTTTAAATAATGCTCTATACGCACCATAAATTAAAGTCTTGGCAGCATGGGTGCTCCGTCCAACCGCTCATGGGGCTCTTGTGTCAGCAGGAGATCAAGGGAAACTTGACTATATCATGTAGCTTGGATTCTCCACTTTCTTCTTTCAAGTCCCGCTGCTACCAGGTTTCACCAGTGAAATCATAGAAGTATTCCAGGGATGCCAGTCCCTCCGAATCGCCGTCAAACTCCTAGTTTAATATCTCTATCACGCTGGTCATGGTACAACCCTCTCAGCCTCGATCAGTCACGTCCCTTCAAGCTCCGGAGTCTCCGTTCCTCGTCTCTTTTCTTTTTCTCTCCTCTCACTGCCATGTCCATCACCTCCATTTTATAGTTCATTCTCGGTGCGGGGGGGATTGCCGACACCGTATTAAGGCTCGTGCTCACCAAGGCGACAAGATGCAAGCGACCAAAATTTGACCTCACCGCGGTCGCCTGAAACTGGTTTGCAGTTCGCCGCGTGGAGTAGCCCAACTTTCAACTCCAAGCGGTTTTTCACTATGCGTAATGCTATTTCTGACGTTTCGCTGTGAAGGGGTCGAAAAAAATTTGGTCGCTTGCCTCTTGCATCTTCACGTCTCTCGCCTCGGTGGGAACGAGCCTTTAGAGTCTATATCCGTTGGGCAGACGCTACCCCGTCCATAAAATCCAAATCCCCGTCTTGATCAACTGATTTCTTGACCATCTGGCCACGAAGTGTTTTATGGCCCCTGCGAATTAAAATACTTTCCACATATATCCCCTTCATCCCCAGCTCTGACCCATCCGGTGAGGTGCGGAGACCACACACAGCCCCCTTCCACGGGACACACATAGAATATAGTCTAACATATACAATAATAATATAGAATTTTACCATAAAAATATTTACTAAAAGACATTGCTCATATTGACACGACAGAGATCCAGGGTCAAAATATAGGTCCTGATGGCCGAGTGACAAGCGTTCTGATGCTCGGTGCCAGGTTTTTCGATCAGGTTTCGCGATCGAGTCACGACGGTACCATGGATGTTTGTAGTGGTTAGGAGTCCACTTTAAACTGCAGGTCCCGGTGTAATATGACAGTAGAGCATTGGGAGTAGGGCTCACAATTTTGCCCCATAACATCTCCTGTTTCGAAGTCTGACAGAAGGCAGACGGTCTTGGCTCACCAAGGGGCTGTTGCACCAATGAAGAAGAAGAGTCAAAATATAGTGAGTACATACATTTTACAGACTTTACAAAAATAGCGAAACAGTGCAAATTGCTAAATTCCCCATTTTATTCATTTTTCCACTAAAATGTGTATGTATAAATGTGTAAATAACGGGATGTATACCAGTTCGGCACACATCCCGTTTGGAAAAATCTGACCAAATAATAGCAATAATCTGACTAAATAAATGTAGATATTTATAATATTCTGACTTAATAAATGTATATATATTGAATATTTGTTTTTTAAATCTACTGCATGCCACCATCAAGTCACACTGTTTACCTGAGTATGAAATATTCCTGAACTTCTTTTTCTCCTCTAAGTTCTGAATACTAGTTTAGTTTTTTGATCGAGTGAAACAAAATAATACTATAAGTCTCACTATTCTCTAAACGTTTCATTTAAAATAACTCATTTTGAAGAAAAAAGAATTGCACACTAATTCATCCGATACTATTCGAAAATCCGAATAAGTGCAAATCTGGTCCAAGTACAAAGCCGAATGGGAAAAAAATGAAATTTGGTAAATTTTAATGTATGCACATATTCCATCTAACTGTTTTTTTGTTCAGGTATTTTTGTACCAAGAAGAGTTTCAATTTGTTTGTACTATGCCAATGGAAATAGGAAGTTTTTCATAGGAATAAATTAATCATATTTCCTTATGGAAAAAGATATAATTTAATATGAAAGCATTTTCACCTGCAAACAAGAATTACAAAAACTTTGTTCCCTTAAACCAAGTAATATGAAAAAAAAAAAAAAAGTCAATTCCTACATTTTTTTCACTATATTGCAGAAAGTCCTTTATAAATAATTTTCATTCTTTTTTTAAAATTTATCTGGCGCCATCTATTGGCAGATATATGCAACTTAAATCTAAAGAAAACTAAAATTAATTAATTAAATTTAATGAATGAATTAACGTTTGTAAGAACTGTATTAACATCAAATGTCATCCACTACGAGTTCAAAAAAATGTATTTGAACTTGAGTGGATGAATAAAAAGTATTTTATGAACGATTGAAAATTTGAACAAGATATATATATAGGGAGAGTGTGAGCTAATAGAAGGAATTGAAAGAGATGATTTTTTAGATCTTTAAAAAGTTAAATTTATACTCAAGCATAAAAATATCATCTATATCAGTAGTAATCTATGCGAATTTATACTGATTAAATATTTGATACAGTGAAACAAGATTATATTATAATTAAATTAAGTTTCATTAATCTCTAAACGACTCATTTGAAATAACTGAAGAAAAAATCCACACCGATCCTAATTCATCCGATATCATTCGAAAATCCAAATAAGTGCAAACGATAAAATAAATGAGGATCATGACGCGGGAATTTCATTCGAACAAATCGCGTGGCGGGAAAAACCGTGAATGCCGAACATTGTGTTCTCCTGGTGAACCTGAGGTCTTCCGGTATCGATTCTTGGCCCATTAACTCGAGAGTGAATCGAAATCGGAGGAACATTGAATCGATTGCAGAGATGTTGCCAGAACCCTATGCTATTATTAAGCAAACGTGGTTCAGCCTTCCGGAGTTTCTGCAATTCGATTTCAAAGATGTCCGATTGCTTTTGTGGACTGAAGACTTCGTGCAAAGATCGTTAGTAAGTTTGCGGTGAAGGCCGTTGCTAATAGGGCATTATCTATTTCAGGACATTTAAGGAAATAAAATGATATGTCATGTCAATGTAAAACCGATGTGCTGTAAAATTAATGTAGGAAAAATTAGTAATGGGAATTTCTCTTGATTTGTAAAAGGTAAACAAGCAATTATTTTCATCGAAAAGTTTTTACAAACTGAAAAAAAGTGGGACATGACATAAAAAATAAACAGTATTGATTACTTTCGTTTTTATTAGATTAGAAAAAATATTTGTTTAGCTTAAATAAAACATTTATGTAATAATAATAATTTCGTAAAATTTTTTTATTTGGATCTTAAAATGTTCTAACAGGTTTAAAATTATAATTCTGTAAATTTTAAATCTTTTTACAATTATTATTAGTGGCCTGATGGATAAGTGACTAGTGCTACGGCGCTCGGTACCACAGGTTTCGGATGTTTTATTTGTCGCTCTACTGTCATTTTGTGCACACGAGTGCTGACCAGATCGGGACCTACAGTTTGAAGTGGATTCCGAACCATTAACAAACATCCATGTCACCTCCAGGATTCGAACCTGAAACCTGGTACCAAATGCCAGATCGCTTGCCACTTGCGGTGTCATGGATGTTTTAGTGGTTCGGAATCCACTTTAAACCGTAGTTCCCGGTCTAATATGACTGTTGGGCATAAGACTGACAACCCTGTTCCATAAAAAGAAAACATCTATTATCTCGAAATCTGCCGGCGAGCAGACGGCCGTAGCCAACCATGGGGCTGTTGCGACGATGATGATGATCTAATCTGAAACTAACTTATTGTTTATCTTATATATGTGGTAACTTATAACTTATAACTGTGGTAGCTTATAACTTAGTTGTTGCCTTTTATATATGTGGTAACTGTTTAGTCAAAACTCCCAAAACGTAAGTTGAAAGATTAAAATAATTTTCCTTTTTCTTGTTATTTTTATGTGCTAAATATGTGTTGTTGTTGTTGTTTCTTATCCCACTTGGCTGGCCAAGCCCACGAGCCCATACGTGCTCATGATTGAAGGGGAAGGAAGCAGCTTCTGTTGTGATGGAGCACCCGTAGGTAGAAGTCTGACTTTTGCTCCGTGACGCTCTTACAGTCATAGGAGACCGGGACCTACGGCTTAAAGTGGATTCCGAACCACTACAAACATCCATGGCACCACCGGGATTCGAACCCGAAACCTGTGGCACCGAGCGCCAGAGCGCTAGACACTCGGCCATTCAGGTCCCAAATTTGCCAACGGCACGCGGTGTTCCCAGGTGGTCACCCACCCAAGTACTGACCGCGCCCAATGATGCTTGACTTCGGTGATCTAACGAGAACCGGTATATTCAGCATGGTACGGCCGTTGGCGCTAAATATGTTATTTTTATGAGGACTGTTATACAGGTTACCCGGAAATATTTAGAATTTAATGAAAAAAAAACTCATAAAAGCACTCTTAAAAAAAATAAAAAAATTAAATTAAAAAATAAAACTACAGAATTCCGAACGATTTTCTTTTCTAAATATCTCATTTTCTCTTTGAAATAAAATTCACTTTTGCTTTCACCAGATTATCTTTTAGAGCGATTTGACATTATTTAATTACATAACTTTTAGGTTCTGAAAGAAATTTAAAATAAATATTATACATAAAAAAAAGCTCGAGAAATGAAATTTATATTATTATTATTATAAGAAAAAGCTCCTTAAAGAAATTAAAAATATTGCTATAAAAAAACTCGTTAAAGAAATTTAAATAAAACCATTAAGAATAGCTGGTAAAAGAAATGTAAAAATATTAACCAATATGAAATGTTGAAAGTGATCAAGGGCACAAAAAATGATCAAGGAAACGAAAATCTTCACTCTCGAAAACAATGCCCATAATATTATGGTTAAAAAATAAAAACGTGACATACGGAGCGATATTTGGCTAAAGGACAGACACCGGTAACTACATGCCATTGAAGATCAGTGGAACCCTTTATAATGTGATCCCTCTCATATATCTTTTGAAAAATTTCTCAAAATTCTCAAATCATACAAGGAAATATGCGGTATTTCACCGTAAACCCTTTCGGTGCCAACAAACAATGCTATGGGTAAAAAAAAAAATAATAATTACCATATTAAAATATCATGATAATAGTATTATGTTAATAAACAAGTTAAAGTAAAAAAGTATCATTTTCAAAGAAAACAATCTGTAAAAAACTGTTGACTATTACCAAACTGACAAACGCAAAGATGCCAAAAAGATTAATCCTTTTGACGTCTTTGCGTTTTATTGACGTATACAAAGATTTGATGTATCCATGGAACAAATGTCAACTTTACCATTAGTCATTGAATTAAAAATGAAAATGTGTGTATTGAAAATGTATGTATATTGCACTGCACATCGTGTTTGAAAGGATGCAAATTTCATGCGACAGCAATCCATACTTCCATAGCATTTAAACGTCGCATTCAATCTCCCTCGCTGCTCGAAAGTGAGTCAACAACACCAAATGAGTCCCCAAAAGTTGCACTTCCCAAGTCAAGTCAGTCGGGAGGTGAGGAATGAGGCACCAATGCCTTAAAGGCTTATAACCTCAAGTACTAATGTAAAAGGATGTGGCAAATATTAGAAAGATAACATGAGCATAATAAAATGACTTGAAAACGGATTAAGAACCGGTACACGCAGCATGGCGCCCGTAAGTTAACAACCCATGGAACAAGATGGAAGCTACCAACTATGAAGAGCTTTAGGTGCAAAAATCCCATATAAGCTTTATTGATAAAACACACATACACATTAATACAAAAGTGATCACACGTAGGTGACTGGGGTAAAGAATAATAATGGAATATAATAATATGACACTAATAGTTGGTAAAATAATATATAAATAGATAAGAAAAACAAGACAAAGTACAATAAGGTTAAAAAGGACACAAAAATAAAGTAAGTAAAATGCAATAAAATAAAATAACATAAAATAAAGTAAAATAAAAAAAATAAAATAAGGTGAGCTGAGTGGCAAAACTGTAGGCAACAAGGATGTAGCAGTAGGTGGATGACAGGGTTATTTGAGTGAGTGAGGTTGAGTAAGGAGCTGTGCGATGACTTTGATTGTAGTTTATTTTGGTTGATGTAGAAGGATGATTGGTGAGAGATGGAGTTGATAAATCCAGTTATGATCAGTGGATGTAGGTAGGAGTGAGCTGTGAGAGCATATTGATGATGGATATGAAAGGATCTTAGAGATGAGACAGTGTGGAGTGATCATGTGGATGAGTATTTCAAGACTGAGTTGAGCATGATAATGATAATAAACAGAATTTTGGTAGGGAACAGAATTTTGGTGGGGGTGCACTTCCCAAGCAGCGTCGTTTATTTCTTTGCGACCAGAGAGGAGAACCCGTGTCCCAGAAGGCTTATTCTTTTCCTGGGGGAGGGGGTGGGGGTAGAAGGAAAGGGGGGAGCATCGCCCACCCCTCTGGAAGACACCGAATTTCAGCGGCTCATTTTCCTTCTCCGCTTCTTCTTCTGCCAAAGCTTCCGAGAAAACTATTTAGTTTTCTTGGAGGAAGAGAATTTTTCGACGCCGTTTCGAATAGTTCCAGGAAAAGCGATGGGACGGGAATGAAAAGTAAAAAAATATATAAAATACTACAAATAAAGGTACTGAACTCTTTTTTTTTTTCTCACTTTTTACCTTAAGGCTTTAAAGCTGTTTTATTTATGATGGTCTTTCGGTTTATAGATAATTACAACATATTATGCTTCTCGCGCGAGGCCTCATGGCCGAGTGGCTAGCGCCCTGGCACTCTGCGCCACAGGTTCCGCGATCGAGTTCCGGCGGTGAAATGGATGACGGTATTGGTTTTTAATGCTCTTTAAATCGTAGATCCCAGTCTGATAGGATAGTGGAGTGTTGTGGGATAGTGTTACTTGCTTCCATACCATATCTTCTAGCTACAGAAGTCCAGTTGTACTAACTAACTGAAAGAAACAAGAACTTCAATTGACTCTTAAGTCAGTTCAGCATAAATTTGTTGAGAATATGAATTAGACAGTTGTGTCAATTGAGTTCAGTATACATGTTTTGTGAACGCCGGTAGAGCCAGTATAGTCATATTATATCGGAATCTACAGTTAAATGTGGAATCAGAACCACTACAGACATCCATGGTTCCGCCAGGACTCGAAGCCGCAGACTGTGACACCAAGCAACAGTGTGCTGCTTACTCGGTCATCAGGCCCTACATTAGTAGGAATTATACATAAAAATCAAAACAAAAGAAATTGCACATTTTTTTGTAGAGTTGTTTGGTTTGGTTTGTCATTCTATGGTCATTTTGTGCACACTTTGTGCTAATTAGACCGTGACCTACAGCTTCGCGTGGATTCCGAACCACTCACAAACATCCATGCCCCCACCATGATTCGAACCTGAACCCTGTCGTGCAAAAGGTCACAGCACTAGACGCCATTTTCAAAGAAAGCAAACTGTATAAAACGTTTGAGCTTTGCCAAACTAAGAAACGCCAAGATGTCAAAAAGATAATCTTTCATCTATCTATGGAACAACTTTCAATTATGTGCAGTTAATGAATTAAAATAAAATACGTTTTATAATGTATGTCAATTGTAATGCACACCGGGTCTGAAAGGGTTCATATTTTCATACGACAGCAGTCCAAACTTCCACAGTACTTAAACGTCGTATTCAATCTCCTTGGCCTCTCGAAAGTGAGTCCACACCATCCAATGAGCTCCAAAGAGTCGCATGTTGCACTTCCCAAGCAGCCTCGTTTATTTCCTTGCGATCCGAAATGGCGTACCCGTGTCATTAGGCTCATTAGACCGGGACCTAAAGTTTGACGTGTATTCCGAACCACTCACAAACATCCGTGCCGTCGCCAGGATTCGAGCCTGAAGTCATGATCAGAAAGGTCAGAGTGCCAGCCAATTGGCCATCACGCCGCATTTCTAGACTATAGAATGACGCCAATTTCAAACATAGCAAACTGTAAAAATCTTTTGACTGTTGCCAAACCAAGAAACGCAAAGATGTCAAAAAGATTAATCATTCATCTATCCATGGAACTAAATTCACCTTTCTGCATTCAATGAATTACAATTAAATATGTTTTATAATCTATGTTCATTGCAATGCACACCGTATCTAAGAGCGCTCATATTTATGCGTCAGCAATCCATGTTTCCATGGCATTTAAACATCGCATTCAATCTCCCTTGCCGCTTGAAAATGAATCCACACCATCCAATGAGCTCCAAAGAGTCGTACGTTACACTTCCCAAGCAGCCTCGTTTATTTCTTTGCGTCCTGAAATGGCTAAACCGTGTCCCCGAAGGCTGATTTTTTCCTGGGGGTGGAGGGTAGAAGGAAAGGGGAGCATCGCCCACCCCCCTGGAAGACACCGAATTTCGGCGGCTTATTTTCTTCTTCTGCCAAAGCTCCGAGAAAACTATTTAGTTTCCTTGGAGGAATAGAATTTCCCGTCGCCCGTTTCAAATAGTCCGGGAAAAACGGAAAAGCGATGATGGTGGATGGGAGTAAAAATTAAAAAAAAAAATAAAAATTACAATTTAAGGTACTGAACATTTTTTTTCCTGGAAAATGGATAGTGACTGTCCTCTGATGTATTTTCTGCTCACTTTTTACCTTAAGGCTTTAAAGCGTTTTTATTTAGGATTATTTTTCAGCTTACATACTTTTTTTTCTGAAACAAAAATAAACAGCTTTTCTTAAATTTCTGTATCTTCCTATCTAGTTAATCTTTCCAACATTTTTTTTAAATCGTGACTGTGGCATGGATGTTTCTTAGTGGTTATCCACGTTAAACTGTAGGTCCCGGTATAGTTATTCCTAAAGTGTCCACAAAATGACCGAAGAGCGACGAGCCAAACCAATTACTAACAAATTCATGCATAGATAATTACAATAAATTATGGTTTTCCTGAGTTCGAGTTAAGAGACTTAAAAGAATTTTGTTCATCAGTTGAAGGTCAGGAGCGTTAATACTCATGTGTAAGGTATACCACGTTTCTAGAAGTCTCGCCACAGAATGATACTTTCTGATGAAAGACAGATTGTTGCTCTACGGTCATTTTGTGCACACTTTATGCTAAACAGATCGGGACCTACAGTTTAAAGAGGTTTCCGAACCACTCACAAACATCCCCGCCACAGCTACGTTTTGAACCCGAAGCCTGTGATACCAAAAGCCAGAGAGCTAGCCACTTGACCATCAGGACCGCATAATATAGACTAGAGAATGACGCCATTTTGAAAGAAAGCAAACTATAAAATACTTTTAGTGTTGCAAAAACGAAAAACGTAAAAGCATCAAAAAGTTAATCTATCATCTATCCATGAAACAACTTCCAATTCTCTGCAGCTAATGAATTAAAATATATGTTTTATAATGTACGTCCATTGTAATGGTCACCGGGTCTGTTATGCGTTTATATTTTACGCGTTAGCAATCCACACTTCCATAGCATTTAAACTTCGCATGAAATATCCCTTGCCGCTCGAAAGTGAGTCAACAATATCTAGTGAGCTCCAAGAAGTCGCATGTTACACTTCCCAAGCAGCGTCGTTTATTCCTTTGCGACCTGAGATGGCGAACCCGTGTCCCCGAGGGATTATTTTTTTCCTGGGGATGGGGTAGATGGAAAGCATCGCCCACCCCTCTGGAAGACACCGAATTTCGGCGGCTTAGTTTCTTCCTCCCCTCCTTCTTCTGCCAAAGCTCCGAGAAAATTAAATTGTTTTCTTGCAGAAGAGGAGAATTTTCAGTCGCCGTTTCAAATAGTCCAGGAAAAACGGGAAAAGTGATGAGGGTGGATGGGAGTAAAAAGTAAAAAAAAAAATATTACAAATTAAGGTACTGAGCATTTTGTTTTTCTTGGAAAATTGACAGTGACAGTCATCTCATGTATTTTTCTGCTCACTTTTTACCTCCAGGCCTTTAAAGAGTTTTTAATTATGATTTTTTTCAGTTTAAAGCTTGAAACATTGAAACAAAAATAAGCAGTTTTGCCTGAAATTATAAAACTTAATAAAACGCTATTTCCTCTTCTCATTTTTTCGTTTCTTTATCTATGATTTATGAATAAATTGCCAATTAAATTCTTTTTAAAAAGAGGAAAGAGTACATTTCATTTAATGGAATATATTTATTTTTCAGTCTTGTTAAACTTCCCAACATTTTTTTGTTTAAATCTTGGTGGTGACATGGATATTTGTGAGTGGCACGGAATCCACGTTAGACTGTAGGTCCCCTTCTAATTAGTTTAAAGTGTGCACAAAATGACCGTAGAGCAAGCACCAAATCAGCAAATTTTTTTTTTATGCTAACAAATGCATGCATAGATAATTACAATAAATTATGATTCTCAGGAGTATCCGATATAAGAGACTTAACAATTTTAGTTCATCAATTGAAGATCAGGAGCACTAATAGTCACTAATAGGCACTAATAGGTATACCACGTTTCTAGAAATCTCGCCACAGAATGATACTTTCTGATGAAAGACAGATTGTCGCTCTACGGTCATTTTGTGCACACTTTAAACTAATTAGAAGGGGACCTACAGTCTAACGTGGATTGCGAACCACTAACAAACATCACTGCCATCACCAGGATTCGAGCCTGAAGGCATGACCAGAAAGATGAGAGTGCTAGCCAATTGGCCACCAGGCCGCTATTGTAGACTAGAATGACGCCATTTTCAAGAACAAACCAAGAAACGCTTAAACGCTCCCTTGTTGTTGTTATCGAAAGTGAGTCAACACCATCCAATGAACTCCAAGAAGGCGCGTGTTTTACACTTCCCAAGCAGCGCCGTTTATTCCTTTGCGACCCGAGATGGCCAACTCGTGTCCGCGAAGGCTGATTATTTTCTTGGGGGTGGGGGAGAGAGAAGGAAAGGAAAGGCATCGCCCACCCCTCTGGAAGTCATCGAATTTCGGCGGCTCATTTTCTTTCTCAGTTTCTTCTTCTGCCAAAGCTTGCTAGAAAAACTGTTTGGTTTTCTTGGAGGAAGGGAATTTTCCTTCCTCCTTTCAAATAGTCGGGGAAAAGCGATGAGAGTGGATGGGAATAAAAAGTAAAAAAATAAAGAAATATTACAAATTAAGGTACTGAGATTTTTTTTTTTTTTTTTTTTTTTGGAAAATTGATAGTGGCTGTCCTCTGATGTATTTTTTGCTCACTTTTCACCTTAAGGCTTTAAAGCGTTTTTATTGATGATTCTTTTTCAATTTACAGCTTGTGGCCCTGAAGCAAATATACGCAGTTTTTTTTTTCTGAAATTGTAAAACGTATAATACGTTGTTTCTCCTTGTTATACGTCCGTTTCTTTATGAGTTATTTACGCATAAATTGACAATTATAATCTTTTCAGAAAAAAATGTATATTTTATTTAATGGAAAATATGTTTTTTCCTATCTTCCCATCAATTTTTTTATCGTTACAAATTCATATATAGATAATTACAATAAATTACACATCTTCCGTGGGGTCTGTTGGCCGAATGACTAGCGCTATGAATGTTTGTAGTGGTTTATAATCCATTTTAAACCGTAAGTCTTGGCCAAATAGGATCGTAAAGCGTTGTGAGGGTAGTGTTACTCCCGTTCGTAGCCTATTCTTCAAGCTACAATTGCCTCTCTGTGTAGTGCTAAAGGGTTTGGTTTGTCGCTCTACCTTCATTTTGTGCACACTTTGGTCTAATTAGACCGGGAACTACAGTTTAATGTGGATTCCGGACCCCTCACAAACATCCATGCCACCGGCAGGATTCGAACCTGAAGCCTGTGGTGCCAGAGCGCTAGCCAATTGGTCATCAGGCGACTAGTGCTCAATGAGTAACAGCGGCGCTGACCTTGCTTATGGCATAACGATTACTGTTTCTGTATTGCCAGCTGAATTAGAACATCCACATGTTTCTCGCGCGTATAAGAAACTTAACAATTTGAATTCATCAATCGAAGTTAGGGAGTTTTAATATTCGGGTGTAAGGCATACCACGTTTCTAGAAGTATTCACACAGAACGGTCATTTCTGAAAGGCAGAAGGTAGAAGAATTCCTCTCTTTTCCCCACAGGAAAGAAACATAAAAAGAAAAGAGAGAACGACAGTAGAAGAGATAAAAGACTTTCGAAGTTTTCGATGAGACAGAAGTTCGATTCTATTAATTAACAGAAAGAAACAAGAACTTCAGTTGGCTCGTAGGGCAGTTGAGTTCGGTATAAATTTCATGAAAATGCCAGTTGGAGCGTAGATCAGTTGAGTTCAATATAAATTGGACGAGAGCGTCAATTAGAGCGTGTAATAATTGATTTCAGCAAAAAATTTGACGAGAACACCAGTGGGCGCGTGGGTCAGTTGAGTAATTTGGAAAAGTATATTTTTAAAAACAGTTTTAAAGAGTGTTTTGGATTGCAGAATAAAAATAAAACGATTGCTTTAAAATTAAGATAATGGAAACTGAAAAGAAAGTATGCATTTAATAATCGTCTTGGAAAAAAGAGGAAAGGAAGTTTTCAGACGACTTGTAACCTTCTTATTTGCTAGAGAGGTGGGAGTCTGGATCAGTAACCGTGTTCATTAAATATTAATACACTGAAGTGACAAAAGTCATGGGATACCTCTTAATATCGTGTCGGCCCTCCTTTCGCCCGGCGAAGTGCAGCAACTCGGCGTGGCATGCACTCAACAAGTCGTTGGAAGTCTTCTGCAGGAATATTGAGCCATGCTGTCTCGATAGACGTCCATAATTGTGAAAGCGTTGATGGTGCAGGATTTTGGGCATGAACAGACCTCTCGATGATGTCCCACAAATGCTAGATGGGATTCATGTCAGGCGATCTAGGTGGCCAGATCATTCGTTGGAATTGTCCAGAATGTTCTTCAAACCAATCGCGAACAGTTGTGGCCCTGTGACATGGCGCATTGTCATCCATAAAAATCCCATCGTTGTTTGGGTACATGAAGTCCATGAATGGCTGTAAGTGATCTCCAAGTAACTGAACATAAGCATTTCCAGTCAATGTTCGGTCCAGTCGCACCAGAGGACCAAGTCCATGCCATGAAAAAACAGCCCACACCATTACGGAGCCACCACCAGCTTGAACAGTGCCTTGATGACAGTTTAGGTCCATGGCTTCGTGGGGTCTGCGCCACACTCGAACCCTACCATCAGCTCTTACCAACTGAAATCGTGACTCATCGGACCAGGCCACGGTTTTCCATTCATCTAGGGACCAACCGATATGCTCACGTGCCCACGAGAGTCGCTGCAAGTGATGTCGTTCTGTCAGTAAAGGCACTCGAGTCGGTCTTCTGCTGGAATAGCCCAAGAAAGCCAAATTTCTCCGCACAGTTGTAACAGACAAGTCCCTTGTACGTCCCACATTGATTTCTGCGGTTATTTGACGCAGTGTTGCTTGTCTGTTAGAATTTACGACTCTTTGCAGACGTCACCGGTCTCGGTCGTTAAGTGCAGGCGGTCGACCACTGCGCTGTCCATGGTGGGATGTTATGCCTGAAATTTCATACTCTCGGCACACTCTTGACACAGTGGATCTGGGAATGTTGAATTCCCTAACGATTTCCGAAATGGCATGACCCATGCGTCTTGCTCCAACTAACATTCCGCGTTCAAAGTCTGTTAATTCCCGTCGTGCGGTCATCATCACGTCAAAACCTCTTCACATGAATAACTTGAACAGAAATGAAAGCTCTGCGAAAGCACTGCGCATTTATACCTGTTCTACGCGATGCTACTGCCATCTGAAAATTTGCATATTGCTATCCCATGACTTTTGTCACTTCAGTGTATGAACTTCAGTAAAGTGCTTTTAATATTTATCTATAACTTCTTCCTCCTTCTTAATTCCCTTCCGTCATCCACAACTATTAGGTTTCTTGCATTATATAGAAACGTTTGTCTATTTTTTTCCCTTTTGAAACTGTTTGTCAACATTGTTTTCATCAAATAGAAATCAATAGATAGCGGATTTGTTGAATAGGAATTTTATCATATACACACCCCAAAATTTGAAGGATTTTTAAAATATAATTTATGGATTATAAATAACTGTTATTAAAATTGGGCAACACTATATCATGCATGTCATTAATCAACAAAATAAAAAGATGTTAGAAAAGAGACATTAATAAACTAAAAAATCTATATTTGAAATAATTTCTCTATTTAATCATTAAAGCTTTGTATTTCTATCTTCTTGCGTTAATGGGATAATAGAAGAACTTCGCGTTTCTTTTTCCTTAGTCCCTGGGCTGTGTATCCCTTTACCAATTAGAAAGATAAGGGTGGAGTAAACATTGTGGGACAGACTTCGTATAGACCACGAGCAAATCACCGACGGGTCATCAGAGCGACCAGGAGGACATTTAAAGTGCAAATTTTTATGCTGAAGTGTAGAGTATTATTACAGATCATCCATACGGTCATGCATTCGAGTCATATGTCATATGTCATTAAAGGTATATCCATAGGACATTTAAAGGTATATCCAGGTTTATTATTACAGATCATCCATACGGTCATGCATTCGAGTCATATGTCATATGTCATTAAAGGTATATCCATAGGACATTTAAAGGTATATCCAGCAAATTTTTATGCTGAAGTGTAGAGTATTATTACAGATCATCCATACGGTCATGCATTCGAGTCATATGTCATATGTCATAGCCATATGTTCACTATGTCAGTTTTCTCCTCCCCAATCTCCGACACACGATTTGATACTGTTCAACAACAACAAAAGGTACATATCTATCAAATTCTATACCCGCTGCCACAAAACTTTACAGGGAAAAAAATAAATATTAGACGAAACATTAGGCGGGATCCTCGACACGGATTAGCACGAGCATAAAGAAAGATAAAAAAAAATAGCTGTCTTCTACTCCATAATGCTATTTGGAGGGAATGACCAAACAGATCCCAAGTGTACAGCCTATGCTCACCAAGGCGACAAGATGCAAGCGAAAAAATTTGACCCATCACTAGCCTCTCCGCGGTCGCCTGAAACCGGTAAGTCCGCCGCTCCGAGTTGGCCAACTTTAGGCTCGTGCTCAGGGATGCAAGCGAAAAATTTGACCAAACTAGCCTCACCGCGGTCGCCTGAAACCGGTTTGCAGTCCGCCGTTTGGAGTTGACCAACTTTCAACTCGAAGCGGTTTTTCACTAGGCGTAATGCTATTTCTGACGTTTCGCTGTGAAGGGGTCGAAAAAATTTAGTCGCTTGCCTCTTGCATCTTCACGTCTCTCGCCTCGGTGGGAACAAGCCTTTTCAACTCGAAGCGGTTTTTCACTAGGCGTAATGCTATTTCTGAAGTTTCGCTGTGAAGGGGTCGAAAAAATTTTCTCGCTTGCCACTTGCATCTTCACGTCTCTCGCCTCGGTGGGAACGAGCCTTTAAGCTCCAACCAGGCAGCCTAGGTTTCCATGTGAAATTCTCTACACACATTGTCAAAACCTTCATCGAGTCTTCTTCGTTTATGAAATCAGAGACTACAACGATTTCGTCAGAGGATACAAACATCATCCCTTCTGCACAGGTTGACACTGGGCTATTAATCGGGATGACAATGAAAGACTATCATAAAGAGCTACATTTATATTTCTTTTTCTTCATTGGCGAAACAACCCCAAGGGGAGCTGACTACTGGTAGCATTCGAGACATGAGATGTTTTCTTTTTACGGGACAGGGTTGTCAGCCCTACGCGCAACAGTCATATTAGACCGAGACCTTATCATGTTAGTAAGGTGAATCTGAAACACTTCAAGCATCCACGGCACGCTTGGAGCTCGAACCCGAAACATGTGGCACCGAGCGCCAGAGCAATAGACGATAGTCACTCGCCCATCAGGTCCAAAAAGATCTATAGAAGCTATTCTGTTATTAAGAATAATTAAGATATAAAGTATTAACAAATAGAGCATACCATTTTCTTTTGCTTGCCTTAAGAATTTCTATAATATTTTGATACTTGCTAATTTTATAGGGTATATGCATTCATTGTAAGAAAATTTAAAGCACAAGAACGTCTGTAGGACATAGCAAACCTATGGTACACAGCGCCAGAGCGCTAGTCACTCGGCCATCACGCGCCACATTTACATTTAAACAATAAAAATCAAAAGCAACTCAAAAAACATTTAATCTCGACCTACTGTGCAGTAAGAATTTAGTTGGCGATTTTTTTTCCCTACCAAAAGAAAAATAAACGCCAACTTACTACACCGTTTTCTTTTCACCGTACTAAAAAGAGTCTCTTCCATCTAAATTGAAGAGATTATTTATGTAAGAATAACTCAGTGAGTAATGTAAAGAAAAAAAAAGACCTACGAACGTTTCCGATTCATCAAAGAAATGAATAGCTGAAGAAATAACTTTCGATATTACGAAGCAAAAAAAAAAAAAGTCCTCCCCCTAAAAAGAATCATTGGATTTCAGCCAAATACCTCACAGTGGCAGGCAAGCAAATAGATGATGAATGGATACAGATTGAATAAATTCAGAAGATCTTTCGATATTTATGTGAAATCAAAGTAGAATCCTGTCCAGATTTGCTTTGGAAATCAAGACGTTAACAAACGTTCCGAACACGCATTTAATGTCCCTTTTCAACAGGCTGCAGATTGTGTTGTGGGATTATGTTTTATTCATGCGAAAGAATTTCAAAATGAGTTTTTATGGTGTTTCTCTCACTTTTTGAGAGAAACAAAACACATAATAAAGTACTAAAATTTTATTTTTCCATCACTTACTATTTCATTTTTAAAATTATCACTTTTATTTTCGTTTACTGTTGAATTTTGAAATTTCTATTCAATTCGTAAAAGGAGTAGAAATGATTATTTTAAATTAAAGAAAAACATCTACATAGATAAACAAAAACTACAAAAAAATATAAACGTAAAAGGGTAAGAATAAAAATTAACTTAACGCTTTAAATAGTAATTTAAAGATTTATAAATACAGAAAAGTATTACTCAATAAAAATATAAAAAATCACCTCATAGTTTGCCATCAAATTTATATCGAAGAACATCATTTAGATATGTATAAAACCTCACATAAAACAATAATGGTTTCTTGGAGATCTTTTAATAAAATTAAATAACAAGTCCATTTTTGCATCGCACATTAAAGATCGCATAACATGCTACATTTCTGGAAATATGTTTTTTGTGGCAGAAGAGATAATCCCCTCTTTTAAAAAAATTTAAATGTCGAATTTTCAAAAAATGAATAAAACATTTATTAATTAATAAAAATTGCAATTGATATTATTATAATTTTATTAATTTTATAAATTTAATAATGCATTCTTAAGTTTGTTTTAACTCAAATATCCAATGAGCTGAATCAATTACAATATTAATAAGGTATCAAAAGGCTCTCGCTTCTATGTCAATGGTCAGCACTCTCTAGTGGAAAATGTACGAGTTAAAAGTTTGAATCTCTAAAACTAAGCTGATACAACTTACTTAATATGGTCTATATAATAGGAAAGGCGTGCTGTACACAATGATACGATAAATATTCATTTGTACATCCTAAAATATCTTAAACAGATACAACCTGTTTTGTTAGGCAAAGGTCTTTTTTATTTATTTTTATTTTTATTTTCATCGTTGAAAATAAAGATGATATAATAAATATTATAAATACATTCCAGTTACATTTCTTAATAATGTAAGATTTTAGTTTTATTAAAACAGGCTAATATTTAAGGATTTATCAGCTTTTTTAAATTTTAATAACAATAATCGCTTTTAATAGTGTTTAAGCGCTTTGATATAGCATGCTATAAACATACGCAAAGAGAATTCTAATCAATTAAACGATAATGGCCTGATGGCCAATTGACTAGCGCTCTAAACTTTGGTGCCATAGGCTTCAGGTTCGAATCCTGGCGGTTGCATGATGTCTGTAATTGATTCGGAATCCATGTTAAACTGTAAGTCCCGGTCTAATTAGCCTAAAATGAGCGAAAAATGGCATTAGAGTGACAAGCCAAACCAGATTAAACGAAAAAAATCATATAGTCTCCATCTGTTACATGAAAATAACAAGATAATTTAAACTGATTTTCTTTTCAATATTTATTTCTAGAAATATATACAGAATGGAAAGAATAGTTTAAAAACCATAGATAAGAAAAATTAGTTTATGATTAAAAGACAATACAACAGACATGAAATATTATCGTCACAGCTGTGGGACTATAAATGTTTATAACCGAAAAGTTATTAATATTTTTTTACTAAACAAACAGCCTGACTCATATATCAGTGGTAACGTGCGCCACTGGTGAACATTAGGGTTGAGGGTGAATCCTCTGATGGGATTGGTGTAGACACTGTTTCAAAAACGAGAAGACTCGATGGCGTTTGTATGTTCAACATCTTATATCTGTTGAATATACCGGTTCTCGTTAGATCACCGAAGTCAAGCCTGATTGGGCGCGGTCAGTTGGGTGGGTGACTACCTGGGAACAAAGCGTGCCATCGGCAAATTTGGAACCTGAATGGGGCCGAGTGTCTAGCGCCCTGGCGCTCGATGCCACACGTTTCGGGTTCGAATCCCGGCGGTGCCATGGATGTTTGTAGTGGTTCGGAATCCACTTTAAGCCGTAGGTCCCGGTCTCCTATGACTGTAAGAGCGTCACGGAGCCAAAGTCAGACTTCTACCTACGGGTGCTCCATCACAACAGAGGCTGCTTCCTTCCCCTTCAATCATGTGTGCGTGTAGACTCGTGGGCTTGGCCAAAAGTGGGATAAGAAACAACAACAACACATCTTATCTAGTTAGTCGGACTGTCTGGTGGAAGTTTCCCAGATTTTCTCCCATATGATACACAAATCCTTCTAAAAGTTCTCTCAAAAGGTACTACCTTCCTTCTTCAACGACTCGGTTTGGTTTGTCGCTCACGGTCATTTTGTGCACTTTTAGACTAATTAGGCAGGAACTACAGTTTAACGGTTTATTCCGGCCCACTAACAAGTACCCATGCCCCGCAAAACCTGAAGCCTGTGGTACCAAAGGCCAGACCGTTAGCCAATCGGTCATCAGGCCGTCCAAAGACTTGGAGCCAAGTCAGGCTTCTACCTATGAGTGCTCCCTCACAACAGAAGCTGTTCATGGGATATCCATCCTTCACTGCAGGACACTCAGTATGATTCACACATAACAAATAAACAAACAAGTAATAAAAAAAATAAATAAAAAATTAAAGTCAATTCCTACTTTTTTCCCCCTCTATTGCAGAAAGTCCTTTATAAATAATTTTCATTCATTTTTTAAGTTTATTTGGCGCCATCTATTGGTAGATACATGCAACTTAAATCTAAAAAAAATATAATTAATTAATTCAATTTAATTACTGATTTAATATTTGAAAAACTGTATTAACATCAGTGTCATCCACTATAAGTTAAAAAAATGTATTTGAACTTCAGTGGATGAATAAAAAGTATTTTATGAACGATTGAAAATTCGAACAAAATGTATATAGGGAGAGTGTGTGCTATTAGAAGGAATTGAAAAATATATAATAACAGCTCATTTTAAGTTTATAAATTTAATATAAAATTTGCTGCTAAACTGATAGCATAATAGTGAAAGCATACTTTAAAAAAATATAAATAAGGAAAAACAAAATCAATAAATGAACTTAAATACATTTATTTCCTACAAATTTAGGAAATCTGAACAATTTTCTATTAAAACGACTCGTAAAATGAGGTCAAATAATCAAAATGTTAAAAAACAAGTATCAGTTGCAGAATTATGGAATTTAAAATAGACTTGAAAGTAAAAAAATTTCATAAAAATTAATGGATACCACTGGAATATCATTCAAAACATTTCCATTTTTCCGATCTTCTTTTCATAATATCTTGGAAGTAATTTACTTTTCATTCAAATGAGACAGTTTGCATAGATTAGTTAATAAGAAAATATTTATTGGCTTTATAATGCTGAAACATTTACATAATCAATGGGGACTTCTTTGAACTCATTTTTTTACTGAAATCATAATTTGTGATTTAAAATATTTCTTTCTTTATTCCTGGCTCGAGATGTGAATTGTGAAAGCTATGTAATTTATAACTGCTATTTATAAACCTCTCTCAATTGATATTCAGTCACAAAACTAAGCAGAACACTGTTAAGAATAAATATGTAGAAAGAAAAATTTACGATGTCTTATTATTTTCAAAATGGCAATTTAATTCAATAGAAAGAAATGTAAAATTTTAATTTCAAAATGAAAAACTTCATAGAAATACGTATATTTAAACGGCTATACGACTGATATTGAAAGAGTTGGTATGTAAGGAAGGGACAAAAAAATGCAATTTTTACAAATTCCTTTTGAAAAATTGCATTAGTCCCAAATTGCATTAGTTGAAAAAGTCCCAACTATTAAAATTTATAAATGATCATGGGATTTTGTCGCTGCTATAGATCTTGATGGTAAGTAATTCACTGAATTTTGAATAACCGAAATTGATCAATTTCTATCAACCCTTTGAAAATAAAGCCTATTAAATTTTAATATCCTAATTTGTCAACCTTTAAAAAAACGGCCTTTTGTCAACCTAGGTTTTCGCAAGGGGCTTATGGCAGAGTGACTAGCTTTCTGGTGGTCGGTGCCACAGGTTTCGGGTTCCGGCGGTGCCATGGATGTTTGTACTGATTTAGTAATCCGCTTTACACTGTTGGTCTCATCTGATATTACTATAGAGCGTTGAGGATAGGGATGACAATCTTACCCTGTAAAAGGAAAAACTCCTGAATCGAAATCTGCCTTGGTCCACTATGGAGCTGTTGAGCCAATGAGCCAAGGCCATCGCAAAGATTGCAGGTACTCTTTATATTTTTACCGCACGAGCGCACACACATATAAATAAGTTAACACCCCTACCCTCAAAATTCAGCAAATAAATAAATATATATTTAATTTGATAAATAATAAAAAAAAAATAAATTATGCAATGATATTAATAAGTAAATTTAATAAGTGATTTAATTTTTGTAATAACAGAACTCAAAAGTGATGATTGTAATGATTTTTATTTATTTATTTATTTTTTTGATATTCTTAATGAAAAATGTTCCTTCTCAATTATCCTTTCATATGTATGTTTTAATAACAACTCTATCTACTTTATTTTGAGCAATTTTAAAACAGAAGTTATTTTTGGCAATAAATTTCATAAAAAATGTGATAGAAATACTGAATCCTGATTACGTGGATGCAGTATCTTCCTAACTAACTATCTCCCTCGTACTACAATCTATGTTGGACCATGGCCGACAGCAAACTGGCAGATTCCGAAACAAGAGATGTTTTCATTTTACAAGATAGGGTCGTCAGTCCTACGCCCAACGCTCTACAGTCGTATTAGACAGGGACCTTTGCTATAAAGTAGATTCCGAAACACTACAAACACCAATGGCATCTCCGGGGCTCGAGCCTGAAACCTGGCGCATCGAGAACTGGAATGCTAGTTACTCGAACCTCGACCTCCAGAAAATCTCCCAATCTGCGATAAAATAGAAAACATTGAATAAAATATATTACAGACTTTAATGTTTACTTTTTTTGCTTAAATAGAGCGTAATCAAGTTTTCTGTTTTAACCTCTCATAACAATTTGTAAATCTTTCCAAAAAGTTACAAATTACGTAAGTACAATGGAAGCATAATGAAACGGAAATGCATTCTGATCTGAGCAATCTCACGAGCTTCAGCAGGATTAATATCGAATGGTTGGAAATGGTGTTTAATCTGTTTTCGCGCGCTGTAGATCAGATTTAACTGTGCAACTCTAACAGAGCAGTTTGGATCATTATTTTGAGCAGTTTCATCAATTGCTTTAACGTCTCATGATGTGACAATTTGAGAGGAAACGTTTTCGATACATTCAATTACTTGTTCATGGTCATGGTGACTCAAGTGAACTCTTACAAGCCATATGTGCCGTAAGAAATAAAAATGCGTAACACTGTCTTCAGAAACACGCATGATTTTCTACTCAAACTAAGCTGCTTGAAATTTGTAATAAATGCGTTATTATTGTGTACCGTCTCTTATACCGATAAGATTTCTTGACCAAGGGGGTTTGATGGCATAGTGACTAGCGTTCTAGCGCTCGGTGTCACAGCTTTCATGTTCAAGTCATGTCGGTGCCATGCATGATTATAGCTGTTAGGAATCCACCTTAAACTGTAGGTTCCGGTCTAATATGAATGTAGAGACTTGGAAGTAGGGCTGACAACCCTACCCAGTAAAAAGAAAACATCAAATGTTCCGGTCCCGGTGGTGCCATGGGTGTTTGATTTAGAATCCACTTTAAACTATAGATTCCAGTCTATATGACTGTAGGGAGTTGTGTATAGGCCTGATAGCCCTACCCTATAAAATGTATAAGGATCTCCTCTCTCGAAATCTGTCAGTAAGCAGACGGCCTTGGCCCACCATTGGTTGTAATACTAAAGAGCTAGTTAGTTTCACATATATTTATATATAGAGAGAGTGACTGCCTCTCCTATTATCATCCTCTTCGTGCCTTATTTTACATGATATATGAGCTGTGTTGTAATCATGATGTGTAATATATATTTTTGTACTTATTATTATACTTTTTATCGGTTCCGCTGCAAAGTTCCACCTTGTATAAGTAATTTTAATATTTTCTCAGACGAAACATGATGACACCATGATTTCTCAGACATGACCATGATTTCTCAGACACCATGTTCCATGTTAATTTGTGTTTTATTTGATGTCAACTATCACCCTTTTGAGACTGTCGCCACCTCAAGAGAAACACGCTGTGTAATAATAGCTGCAGTCTGCTAGCTTCGTCAGCTTGTTACACAAGTAACAATCAGAGGTCTTCCTTTTACCATCCATCATCTTGGCCTGTGTTGAGTCAGTGGCCATCCATCATGATCAGCGCCGTTGTATTTCACGAAAAATTATTGCTATATCCTTCACTGACCCCTCCACTTCATACGTGTTGCACACAGTGTAACGTATTTCAGAATGAAAATAAGCACTCTTAATGCACGCAAGGATTGTCTGTCTCCGATAGATAATAAAGTTTTACAAATTTTGATATTTTATTTATCGAGAGTTTATTTATATCCTGATTTATTTCAGTCATGGCAAGTGAAATGTCAAATGTGCAATATAGAGAGTGTAAAATGAGGTTTCTAATGAGAATACGGTTTAGATGTGACGCACTACAAGTGTGTATGATACCACACACAAAACAAACCGTTTTTTCGCCCACCAAGCAGTGTGTGGTTGCACATGATGCTTGTAGACGTAAACACAAGAATCACATGGATAAATATATTTTTTTAACAATTAGAACAAAAAAATAAGATTCTTTTTTTTTTTAGTAAGTAGTTGAATTTCAATATAATTTACAACCCCCTCAGAAAGTAACGTTTACACCTTTTAAGGTACAAAGCAGAATATTCAGGAAGTCATTCAAAGCCTTAAAGCAATAGCTAAAAGACGTCAAATTGGGTCCAATGCCCTCTGCCTACTGTCAGATTGCGAAACATGAGATAATTTTTCTTTTTACGGTGTAGGGTTGTCAGCCCTACGCACAACAGTCATATTACACCAGGACTTACGGTTTACATTTAAAAAGATGGTCAATCGTGTAAGTATATATATTATACATAGAAGTGACAAAAGTCATGGGATAGCAATATGCAAATTTTCAGATGGCAGTAGCATCGCCTAGAACAGGTATAAATGCGCAGTGCTTTCGCAGAGCTTTCATTTCTGTTCAAGTTATTCATGTGAAGAGGTTTTGACGTGATGATGACCGCACGACGGGAATTAACAGACGTTGAACGCGGAATGTTAGTTGGAGCTAGACGCATGGGTCATGCCATTTCGGAAATCGTTAGGGAATTCAACATTCCCAGATCCACTGTGTCAAGAGTGTGCCGAGAGTATGAAATTTCAGGCATAACATCCCACCATGGACAGCGCAGTGGTCGACCGCCTGCACTTAACGACCGAGACCGGCGAAGTCTGCAAGGAGTCGTAAATTCTAACAGACAAGCAACACTGCGTCAAATAACCGCAGAAATCAATGTGGGACGTACAAGGGACTTGTCTGTTAGAACTGTGCGGAGAAATTTGGCTTTCTTGGGCTATTCCAGCAGGAGATCGACTCGAGTGTCTTTACTGACAGAAAGACATCGCTTGCAGCGACTTTCGTGGGCACGTGAGCATATCGGTTGGTCCCTAGATGAATGGAAAACCGTGGCCTGGTCCGATGAGTCCCGATTTCAGTTGGTAAGAGCTGATGGTAGGGTTCGAGTGTGGCGCAGACCCCACGAAGCCATGGACCCAAACTATCAGCAAGGCACTGTTCAAGCTGGTGGTGGCTCCGTAATGGTGTGGGCTGTTTTTTCATGGCATGGACTTGGTCCTCTGGTGCGACTGGACCGAACATTGACTGGAAATGCTTATGTTCAGCTACTTGGAGATCACGTGCAGCCATTCATGGACTTCATGTACCCAAACAACGATGGGATTTTTATGGATGACAATGTGCCATGTCACCGGGCCACAACTTTTCGCGACTAGTTTGAAGAACATTCTGGACAATTCCAACGAATGATCTGGCCACCTAGATCGCCCGACATGAATCCCATCGAGCATTTATGGGACATCATCGAGAGGTCTGTTCGTGCCCAAAATTATGCACCATCAACGCTTTCCCAATTATGGACGTCTATCGAGACAGCAGGGCTCAATATTCCTGCAGAAGACTTCCAACGACTTGTTGAGTCCATGCCACGTCGAGTTGCTGCACTTCGCCGGGCGAAAGGAGGGCCGACACGATATTAAGAGGTATCCCATGACTTTTGTCACTTCAGTGTATATATATTGTGGGTATATATATATCTGTCTCCCACATTCAGGGCATTCTTGGCTCTCAGGCAAATATAGGATTGTTCATGTCCGGATAGGAGAATAGGAAAGATAGGGAAGGGAAGATGTGGATAGGGAAGATGTCGACACCAAAGGTAGAGGAGGGCGGATCGTGCTGCAGATTGGTTGATCATGCGTGGATGCTGATGGTTGGAATATTATTTAAATGCGAATAATTAATCGTCATGAAACTAATAACATAATAACAGTTTAGTAATTATAATTACTAAACTGTTATTATGTTTCCTTCAAACTACGAACCAAGGTCATTAAGAAATTGATATACATATAAATATATATATATATATATATACATATATATTCCTATACATGTATTATATTAAATATATATATATATGTATTCTAGCAGAACCTGCCATACGTTGTCCTGCAAGAAAATGCAATGTAGAAAATTACATATCACGAATATATTTTCCATATTCCAATATATGTGCATACTAATTTTCATATATCGTTTCATATTTAGATATCGTTTGAACGGCATATAAGATGAAATGCTGCAACACCATCTTTTGGCAAGAAACAATATAGTGGATAGCGCGAACCTATTTTCCATGCTCAAATACATATTGTTACCCATTTTCATAACGATAGGTTGATAGGTATAGAAGTTGATATACTGCAACACACTTATCTGGTGGCGACTTATAACAAAGTGGATAGCATAAAATCATTCTTCGTGTTTTTTCATACACACACAAGAAATTTCATCAAAATCGGTCGAGCCGCTTAGGAGGAGTTCACTGACAAACACACGTACAGAAAAAACCGATTGCAGCACTACCTTACGGGTCCAATTGTGAATCTAAGCTATCCAGGGACCACTCAAAAACACACGAAAAATTTCATGAAAATCAGTCAAGCAGTTTAGGAGGAATGACAAACACACTTACAAAAGAACCCGACTGCAACGCCATTTCAGTAACAACACGTACAAAAGAATCTGATTGCAGTGCCACCTATCGGGTCCAATTGTGAATCTAAACTATCCAGGGACCCACTCAAAAACACACGAAAAATTTCAACAAAATCAGTCAAGCAGTTTTGGAGGAGTTCAGTGACAAACACATGTACAAAATAATTATATGAATTGAAGCGCCGGCTATCTGGTCCAGTTATGAATATAAACCAACCAGGGACCCACTCAAACACACACAAAAAATTTCATCAAAATCAATTCAGCAGTTTAGAAGGAGTTCAGAGACAAACACACGTACAAAAGAACACGATTGCAACACCATTTCAATGGCAAACGTACAAAAGAATCCGATTGCAGCGCCATTTACCCGGTCCAATTCATCACTGAGGTCCTAAACCATCCAGGAGTGGGTACGGGAGGTGGATAGTTAAGAATCTAAACCATCCTCAAATACATACAAAAAATTTCATCAAACTGGGCTCAGCCGTTTAGGAGATTTTCAGTGACAAATAATCGACAGCACATAAGATTTCTATTGATTTCAGCGCCACCTACCGGATCCATATATTTAAAGGACCTGATAGGTGGCGGTGGGGCCCGATATATATATATATATATATATGTGTGTGTACTTGTATATATATATATATATATATATTGATAGATAGATACATAGATTGCAATGAATATATATTCAGCACGAAATCAGAAGTCTGTGGTCTATTCTCAGCAGTCCTAACTTCGCTGTGAATGGTGGCAAACTCTTGGTGACCTTGCGTGTCCAAAACAAAATGTCAACTGTTTGAACGCGGAGGGCGTGGCGACACGAATTTTTCGCAAGGGAGTGGCCAGCAACTAACCTCCGCTAACACAGAGCAATAAACAAGATGGGTATTATCCTTTTATATGAATCGAAAAAAAAAAAGAAAGCATGCCTCAATGGATGAACTGCAAGATTAATTATTACAATGGTCACCGGAACTTCCTGGAAGATCGTATGTTTCAATTTTCTGTCATCTCTGTATTGGATTCGCTGAGTTATTGAAAGCGCAGAATGGGACAGTTTCGCTTTCATAGAAAATTAATTCGTCAGATTAGTGTTGTCCGGTATGTATGTAGCAACTAAAATTAGGATAGATTTATTGGTGTATAACATTAATGCCCATGCCACGTAGGCGTAGGGACACAGATATTAATTATAACATGACCGTGGACCACAGACACACAGACATAAAAATTGGAAAATATTTACCGGAAATTTTTATTTTCATTCGATGTTGTCCTTTTCAAGAATTTGTTTGGGGTGAGGGCTGTTGACCGTGTGATTGCGATTTGGCTCTCGGTGCCACAGGTTTCGGTGTTTCGGTTCGAGTCCCGGCGGTACTATGGGTGTTTGTAATGGTTCGGAATTCACTTTAAGTCGTATGATCCGGTCTAATATGACTGAAGAGCGTTGGATGTAGGGCAGACCACTCTATCCAGTAAAAAGAAAACATCTCTTTCATAATCTGCTAAAAGGCAGATGGCATTAGCTCACCATGGGGCTGTTACTCCAATAAAGAAGAAGGAAGGTAAATGTAGCTTATTATGTAAATCATTCATTATTGGGCCTACTTAATAGCCGTGCGATATGTAAATGCGGGTTAGCTCCCCCTAAAAATGTCATTCCAGAAGGTACTGGCCTCCTTCTTTCAGCAATATGGAACCGAGTCAAACTTCTACCTAAGTGTGCTCCATCACAACAGAAACTGCATGCCTTTACAGGAAACTAAAGTTAGGATATATTTATTGTTGTATAATATTAATGTCCAAAGTCGAGTAGGCGTAGGACCATATATATTATCAGTAATTTGACCGTGAATGGCAGACACACAGGCATAAAAATTAGAAAATATTTTATATAAATGTATAAAGTATATTTCCATGTATAAGCTCAATTTTTTCAATTTTCTCAAGTATTTCAATTTTTTTTTTTTTTTTAGGTTGTGAAATTTTACATCTGTGTGAAATTTTACATCAAAATATTCATTAGTGTTTGAGTTACGCTTGGTTTTGTGAGACGTTAAAACTGTTTCCGGCGATTTTAAAATGTCTGAATCAATTGAGCAAGAACTTGCGTTATATTTTGTTTGCGGAAACGTATAGAATGCTACAGAAAACATTCGGTGAGCATTCTTATATCGTAAAGAAATGTTTAGAAGGGGTATAAACAGTTCAAATAAGGCGGAGAACGCGTTGAAGACAAAGTGCCTCTCTGGTCGACCACCAACCTCAACCGACGTCCAAAAAATTAATGATTGGGTGCTTGCAAACCGATGATTTACAATTAGAGACCATGCTGATTATGTTGGAATTTCAAAATTTTATTTTAAGAGATGTTTTGGGGCTCAAACGCGTTAAATCTTGATTGGTACCGAAAACGGATGAATTAATTCTTCGCTCACACTTAATTAATTCTGAATTAATTCTTCGTTCCCCACCTTTTATTCATTGCGAATTCAATTTGAAACTAAAAGACACAGTTCTGAATTAATTTCTCGCCGGAACCAGTTTTAGCGCCAAGAATGGATATTTTGACGTCACCCATATCGTTCCAACAACCTAAAATAAAAAATTTAAATTCACATGCCCGTGCGAAATTTAAATATAAAACTGGTCTTACTTTTTGGACACAGTAGTATATAGCAATCCGAACTATACCCTCCCTACTTCGAGAATCCATGGCCTAAAACCTGTAGCACCTAGAGGCAAAGCACTAGTTACTCAGCCATCGGACCCCAAGGGATGTAATAAGATTTGCTTTTAATTTTGGCTCTTTATATACTGTTTAAAAAGTAGGTAAAAAATTTTTTGGAAAAAAAACCCACCTCATTATCATCTCATCTGCCATAATCGTATTTTCCACTATCCGAGCGCAAGTGATTAATTTCCAATTATCTCTAAATAAGACACATTTTTATTTCTTTAGTAAATATTTTTAAGTTTATTGGGAAAAATGGTTTTAATGAAATGAATTATTCATTTTATAAAAATGAGTTGTTTAATTTTCGAAATTTTTTTTATTGCTGGTTTAAAGCGGTTTAAGCTGGTTTATTCGCGTCATTTGCTTCAGAAAACTTTGATGTTGACTAAATTTTCGAACTCTTAACAGAAAAGTACCAAAAGGTGTACCAAAAATAATAAATGAATACCATAAATTATGAACGCTCTAGGATTTTCTTTTAATTTCCGCTGTCTATAAGTATTGTTTTAAGCTGTATCAGTTTTAAGTATTGGTAAATTTTTCGAAGAAAAAAAGCACACGCAGTTTTTACATGGATTAACTTATATTCTGAGATATATAGTATATCAAATCCATTATCATCATCCTTATCATCAGTGGCGAAAAGCCTCATGGTGGGCCAAACCCGACTGACTACTGGCAGATTTCGAGAAAGGAGATATTTTTTTATGGGGTAGGGTTTTCAGTCGTACGCCGAAAGCTCCACAGTCATATTAGACCAAAACTTACGGTTTAAAGTCGATTCCAAACCACTACAAACATCCAGGGCATCCCCGAACTCGCAACAGAAACCTGCAGCGCCAGTCAAATCCTCTATCATATATCAAATATTTATATATATTAAATAATAAGATAAAAAAAGTTGGAAATTTGATTTATGATATTAAATTAGTTTATTAAATGTTTTAATATTTGGTTCATTTTTTATAGTAACCAAGCACAAAATTAATGAGTCAAATAGTTTTACAAATCGATCACTTTTATTCATTCATAAAAATGTTTGCTCACTGTTATGTGTTGAACTAAACAGACTTTTGATGTATTAATTAGCAAAAACTACATCTGTAGTAAACATTTATATTTACACTGATTGCCGTTTTAAAATTAAACAACTTTTTTCCGATGCATTTCGTAGAGATTAAAAAATTGCGTAAATACTAAATGAATCCCACGCTAAACTTATCAGCAAGTTATTGACATAGGTTGTGAAATTTTAGTTTTCAATAAAACGCAAAACATTGAATGATATTGTTCTTCTATTAAAACACAATTTTAATAGAACAATATCATTCAAACAATATCAAACAACAATAAAACAAACTATTAAACATAATTTAAAAGAAAAAAAAGTTAATAATTATTTTCATTTAAATTTTCCTTTGAAAATATGTAATTTAAGATAAAATTTAGAATTAAGTAATTCAACTTTTTAAGAATTAAACTCTTCAAGTAAAAAAATATATATATTACTATTGTTTACAATTTAAAATGGTTTACTTTTTTTTAAACTGAACAAACTTACGACCAATGAAATTATCATCAAGAATTTAAAAAACCATCATTATAATATTTTCTGAGGAATTAGTATTTCTAGCTTTTACCCTAGGATTACTTTCATAAAATAAAAAAATCCATCGAAAAATTTGTTAAAAAGAAATATTAATACAAGATACCACCTGACACTTTTACAAAATTATATATATTTACAGCGTGGTGAAATTACTATTAAGTACTATAAAAATCTTCATCATGAGATTTTCAGATAATTCTTCATATTTTGATGAAATTATCATCAAGAATTATAAAAATCATCATTGTAAGATTTTCAGAGGACTTATCTTTGATGAAAAAATTTATAAAAGCAAACTATGATGGAAAATATTATCCTTATACTTTTGCAAATCTATGTACACTTACGGCCAATGAAATTACAAACAAGTACTATAAAAAAACATCATTATGAGATTTTCAGATAATTCTTATTTTGATGGAAAATCTCTGGAGCAGAATTATAAAATAAAAAAAAATCGACAAAGACATTATTCTAGATAATCCCTTCTCTCTGACACTTTTACTCATAGAGATCCGTGGCATTGCAAAGCTTTTACCATAGGATTAGCATGGCGTCCGTGGAGACACTTAGCATACGGGATTGCATGTCTAAATCTGGACCCCAATACCACAGCCCACTGATTCCCGCTAATGCCACTGCGCGTCACAGAGGGCAGGGGATTGTCCCTTCCCATGTATTAGTGGTCAGCCAAGCGGCTTCTGACGACTGTCCGCTTAAGCCGGGAAGAATGGACGGCTAACTGACGCTAATGAAGAAGCTAATTGAGAATGTCCGGATAATTTTTTTCTGTATCTTTAAAAATTTGTTGCATAAAACTTATATGACGGTTCAGGCCTATTCTATAATTAATTTAATTCTATTTTTTATACAATTATAAAATGCAAAAACAAAATTGTTTATTTTATTTCTTATTAAAAGGCATTGAAAAGCCCATTATGTCTTGAAATTACGATTATGACTGACGTCATTGAAATAACGATTATGACTGACGTCATTGAAATCAAGATTATGATTAAAGTCATTGAAATTATGTCCTGAAATTACGTTTATGACTGACGTCATTGAAATTATTTTAAATTAAGATTATGATTGACGTCATTGAAATTAAGTCTTGAAATCAAGATTAGGATTGAAGTCATTGAAATTATGTCGTGAAATTACGTTTATGACTGACGTCATTGAAATTATTTTAAATTAAGATTATGATTGACGTCATTGAAATTAAGTCTTGAAATCAAGATTAGGATTGAAGTCATTGAAATTATGTCGTGAAATTACGTTTATGACTGACGTCATTGAAATTATTTTAAATTAAGATTATGATTGACGTCATTGAAATTAAGTCTTGAAATCAAGATTAGGATTGAAGTCATTGAAATTATGTCGTGAAATTACGTTTATGACTGACGTCATTGAAATTATTTTAAATTAAGATTATGATTGACGTCATTGAAATTAAGTCTTGAAATCAAGATTAGGATTGAAGTCATTGAAATTATGTCGTGAAATTACGTTTATGACTGACGTCATTGAAATTATTTTAAATTAAGATTATGATTGACGTCATTGAAATTAAATCTTGAAATCAAGATTATGATTGAAGTCATTGAAATTATGTCGTGAAATTACGTTTATGACTGACGTCATTGAAATTATGTCTTGAAATTAAATTTATGACTGATGTCATTGAAATTATGTCTTGAAATTAAGTTTATGAACTGATGTCATTGAAATTATGTCTTGAAATTAAGTTTATGACTGATGTCATTGAAATTATGTCTTGAAATTAAGTTTCTGACTGATGTCATTGAAATTATGTCTTGAAATTAAGTTTATGACTGATGTCAGTGAAATTATATCTCGAAATTAAGATTATGATTGATGCCATTGAAATTATGTCATTGGACAGTTAATTTTTTTCTATGCCACTACATTCAATTATCGTGTCGTATGAAAGAAAACTTGCTGCAGGAAGATTAATACCAGAAATTAAATGCATGTTACCACATTCGCCATCTAATCTTCTCATATCTGAAAGCAATTCACTGAAAGGAGCTCCTTTAACGGATTTGAACCTGTAGCCTCTTGCAGGCTAGGTGCCTCTTGGGATAGAATAATACATAATAAGAAACCAAACTTTAAATCATTCAGTTTTTATGAATAAAAAACTATCGTATTGAAAATGTGTCACAGTTTTATCAATAAAAAAAATTATACCCCTGCCGGTATTTAAGAAATAAGCTGTTGTTTTCGAAATAGCTATAAGAAAAATTGATGTTTTTATTTTAAATACAGATGTCTCCTTTTCATATTTTTAAAATTGCAATACACAAAATCTTCTTAGGTATATCAATTTTTATTAAAATGTTTTAAAGGATTTTCATTAAAATGAAGTTAAAATATCTTTAATAATTTCAATTGACTACATTAATTTATTCATAAATGTGTGAATAATTGATTCTTTCAAAGAAATTTATTAAATAAATTGGCTAATCTATTTTTTTCGTTTTTTACTCTGTTTTAATTTCTCACATTATGTCATGAACTTCAAAGATTATAAAAATAAAAATTGTTGTTGTTTCTGATTCCAAACATGGTTTAGCTATTAGATTAAGTAAATCAGTCCATAAACTTCCACTATATTTGCATATCGTACAGGAAAATTACGGAAACTACCAAGAGGAAGTCTCATTATCAATACTAAATGCTTTACACACATTGTCTCACTATCGAATCTGCTCATTTTTCAAAACAGTGACTGCAACGGACACCACCTGCGGATTTCAACTTGAGTTCTTCACACTAGCCACTCACGTAAACAATTGGGCCATGAATCAAGTTTTAATTACCATTCTTCTATTACCTCCTCATTGGCGCAACAGCCCCATGGTGGGCCAAGGTCCTCTACCTGTTTAACTTTCATCAGATTTCGGAAAAGATATTTTTTTTACAGAAAAGGATTGTCAGCCCTATGCCCAACCCCCTGGTTTGTCACTCTACGGTCATATTGTACCGGGATCTACTGTTCAAAGAGGATTTCCAACCACTACAAACATCCAATGCACCGCCGGGATTCGGACCCGACACCAGCGGCACCGAGTAAAAGAGCGCTAGTGATCAGGCCCCAATCATATTAAACCGGACTACGGCCTAAGATGCACTCCGAACCACTACAAACATCCACGGCACCTCCGGGACTCGAACCTGAAAGCAGTGGCATAAAACGCCAGTCACTCGGCCATCAGCCCTCTTATTTACTTTTAGAGACTAAAAATTGTATAAAGAATTAAAATATTTTTGAAAAAAATATTAATTTTTTTGAATAAATATAAAAGCGAAAAGTAGATTTAAGTAATATGCACTTCTTCGCAATGTTTCAGAATTTAAATTATGTGCAACACACTTTCAGAGTATAAATTTCTATTTCTAATGAAATAGCAACAGGGAGAAAGTCATTTTACTTGCACAATTTTTTAAAAAAAAGTTCTTCTGTCGAGTTAAAGTGAGAGCAATGCAGAATTCATTCCCCCTCAGTAAATGTTTCGCGATTTCTCCTCCGATGATGTTATGACCAGGTAGTTTTGAAAATGTTCCTTAATAACTCAGTTAAATAGCGTATTTAACTTCCACTTAATTATATTCCGTGTTTTGAAGAGTAAACATGAACTTATTTACCCTGCAGCGTTGAAATATGTTTCCAATTTTCCTCGCTTAATTATATTTCTCTTTTCTTTTAAGTGAACTGACGGATATCATTTCAATTCATTGCTTATTACATCAGTTAAAATTGTGTTAGAAGTAGTATTTAACAAAAAATGAATATCATTTTCTTATTTTTAATTTCACTAAAAAAGTTTTCTGTAACTTTTTATTTATATTTAATTATGTATTTTGCTTTTTTTATTCTTATGAGGTTTTTTTTTATTACTATTTTTTTTAATTAATAAAATTGTGGTTATTACACATTTTAAATAAGAAGAAATAATGAATGCCAAAAAAATTGCAAAGGAAATTTTTTCTGTGAAACCAAATTAATTATTTTTTTCTTCAAATAATAATTCACCTGGACTCTAGAGTGCTCCTGGTTTATATTCCTTTACTTAATTTTTTTTTTTTTTTTTTTTTTTTGCATTTTCATTAAATTTTGTTGAGATTCTTAGAAACTGAAGAAACATGTATAAATATACTCATGTCCAGAAATTAAGGGTAATTCAGAATCACACAGAAATTGAACTCTAAAATAAGAATTTCACCTGTAGAATTATCACACACATCTTGAAGAAGAATATGCAAATTACAGGAAAACACCAGATGGCGCGGATAGCACGTCACAATGACGAGAGTGTAAGAGAGGGGTATATAAGGAATGGTGGCAAAGAAGTAAAATTGTTCACAAGAGCTTTAAAAGCCTTTCAGTGCAATAACCGCATAGTTATGGCACAAAGGAAGCATTTGGATGATTTTTTTACGTGGTAGAATTATCGGATGACTGGAATGTGGACGTACCCAGCTGGAAGTATCCGAGGAACTTGGAATCGCCCAGAGTGTCATCTTCAGGCTTTGGCAACGATTCCAAGATGATGGTAAGGTGAGTAGATGTTACAGCACAGGTCGTCCCCGAGTTACAACGCCGAATGAGGACCGGTATTTAGCAGTTACTGCCAAAAGAAACAGACGGAACACAGCATCAGACCTGTCTCGTCAGCTCTCTTCAGCTACCGGTACGACAGTTTCAAGGCAGACCGTCTACAGACGCTTAGGGCACATTGGTCTATATGCTCGTAGGCCTGTCAGATGTGCTCAACTTACCGCAACTCACTGTCGCCTGCGATTAACCTTGAGTAGAGAGCATGTATTGTGGACACCGCAACAGTGGTCTGATGTGATGTTTTCCGTCGAGTCCAGGTTTAGTTTGCAGTTTGATTCTCGCCAGACTTTCATATGGAGAGCGCCAGGTACCCGTTACCACCAAGAGAACACCATTGAACGACACCGTTACGGTGGTGCAGGATGGCTCGTTTGGGGACGAATTATTCTTGGTTCCAGAACTGACCTGCATGTTCAGAGTGTAACGATGACAGGCCACATCTATCGGGATGTCATTCTGGAACAACATGTACATTTGTTTCGGGGCGCCATGGGTGCTGAATTTCTGTTTATGGATGACAACGCCCGTCCTCACCGTGCAAACTTTGTAGACGAATGCCTTCAATTGGAGGATATCACCCGTATGGATTGGCCAGCATACTCACCGGACTTGAATCCAGTAGAGCATGTGTGGGATATGCTTGGCCGACGAATTGCAGCCCGTCAACCCCCTCCCACCTGTCAACCGAAACTTGGAAGGGCATTGCTTGATGAGTGGTGTAATATTCCCCAAGATCAGATTGAACAAGTCTTAAAATTAATGCAACATTCCACCAACACACATATCTACAGAATGATTATCAAGAATCAATATCACAGTGGTACGAACCTCCATGGGACAAACCATCAAAAATATTAAAAAATACAGAACAAAGAAATAGTGATCTTCAAATATACACAGACGGATCAAAAATGGATAATAGGGTAGGCTCAGCTTTTGTAGCAATGGACAACGACATAGAAATCCACACATGGCAAGAGAGACTCCAAGGCAATAACTCAGTCTTCCAAGCAGAACTAAATGCATTATTGAACTCATTAACATGGATAAAAAGCACAAAATATAAAAGAATCAACATCTTTACGGACAGCCTATCATCCATAATAGCCATCAACAGATTTTTCAATACAAATAGCCAGGTTCAAGATCTCAGAAACATACTAAACACAATCAAGAACAAATCAATAAGTCTACTATGGATTAAAGCACACGCAGGCAACAAAGGTAATGAACGCGCCGACTCTCTAGCCAAAGAAGCAACAATGAAAAATACACATCAATCCCAAATAAAAAAACCAACAAGCCTACTAAAACGGGAACTAAAAACCAACAGCCTCAAGATATGGCAAGAAGAATGGGACAATGGGATCACAGGAAGAAGAACTCATCACTTTCTCCCAACAGTGTCCACAAAGATGTCAACAAACACAAATATAAATTACTTTGTTACGGGCCATGGTCCCTTTCCAGCATACCTATACAGGTTTAACATTAAAGATACGGACAATTGCATTTGTGGCGAAATAGCATCATTATCTATTCTCTTGCTCTCTAACAGACTCAAATCATGCACTCCAACCAAACCCAGAAACATGTGAAGCCCGGGCAAAAAAACAGCAATCTCCAAAAAAATAAAAGAAAAAATTATCAAGCTTATGGACTTTGTAACGCAAAATATAGACTATATCACACAATAAAAACCATAAACATGTCAATAATATTGTGATGTAACCATATCCCTTAACAGTTTATGTTTATCTATTTACTATTCATAGTTCATATCACTAAGAACCTTGTGTCAACAATTCTGTACATATGTATATAACTGTAATTCTTTTCTCAAGTTGTCTAAATTCATTTTTAATTTTCCTTTTATTATATATTAGATTTTTTTTAAGTAGTTTTAGTAGAGCGGTTGCTGGCGGAAAGCATGGAATACATGCTATTCACCATAAATCACTCAAAAAGGCCTAAAGCAAGAGTTCCTAGAACTCCTCACGATTGAGAGCCGTTCTGGCGTGTTGATATGCACCAGACAACTCTCAAAGCGGAACGGACCCAGTGATTATCACTGATTAGCAACAGTGAACTCAGCCAAAGGGCTGCTTGCGTTACCCAGAGTGGTTATTCAATCCTCCTTTCCGTAGTTGTGCAACCAACACTGAAATCCCGTTAATTCGGGAAGGCCAGTGGCACTCCTGCGGCGTCCAAGATCAGATTAATAATTTGATAGTCAGCATGCCTAGACGTTGTAAGGCCTGTATTGCATCGTCCGGGAGACGTACTCCATATTAACCATCATACTAACCATGTTATACTGTTTTTTGTAAATAGGATCTTTTTTGAAATTTGCTCCAGGGAGTAAAAATCGCAATTTTTATTAATTATGTCAAACATATAGCATCTTTTTTGCTCTTTACCTTTTGTTTAATAAATAGACTTTACAAATAAGTCAAATTTGTTTTGCCTCTGTCTCTTTCTTTGCCTGAACTTCATTATCCTTAATTTATGGACATGAGTGTCTATTTTCTAAAAAGGTATTATAAATTTATTATTTAAATTACTATAAAGCTATTAAAATAATATAAAGTATCGTCATCTATTATGCAACACACTGTTAATCTATTAAATTAATACAAAGTAATATAGATGTATTATGTAAAGTACTGTAAATTTATTAGAATAATACACACTATTCTAAATCTATTATGTAAAGTACTGTAAATCTTTTAAAATAATACAAAATATTATAGCATTCTAAATCTGTCATGTAAAGTATTATAAATCTATTATATAACATATAATAAATCTGATTTTGAATAGGGGCTTTTTCATTTAAAAAGAATTCACTAATTTATGTGGCACACACTTTCAAAGTATGTTTAAATTTCTATTTGTGATGAAACAGCAACAGGAAGAAAATCTTTTTAATAGCACAATTTGAAAAAAGAAGTTCTTCTGTCAAGTTACAGATGAAGAATTCATTCCCTCTCAGTAAATGTTTCGCGATTTCTGCTCCAATGATGTTATTTTCCAGGTAGTTTTGAAAATGTTCCTTCATAACTCAGTTAAATGGCGTATTTAACTTCCACATAATTATATTCCGTGTTTTGAAGAATAAATAGGAAGTTATTTACCCTTCAGCGTTGAAATATATTTTCAATTTCCTTGCTAAATTATATTTCTCTTTTATGTTAAGTGAACAGATGGATATCATTTCAATTCATTATACTTTGCATCAGTTAAAAGTGTGTTAAAAGTAGTTCTTAACAAAAAATGTCTATGATTTTCTTATTTTTAGATTCGCTACAAATATTTTCTGCCACTATTTATATATATTTAATTATTTAATTTACTTTTTTTATTAATTCAGAGGGATTTTTTTTCGATTAAAGCGTAGTTGTTATTACACATTTTACATAAGAAGCAATAATTATCAGAATATTTTGTAAAGGATATATTTTCTGTGAAACCCAATTAATTAGTTTTTCTTTAAAATTATAATTAACGTGGTATGCTAGGCTGCTCCGGTATTATAATGCTTTTTTGTATTTTGCATTTCTATTAAATTCTGCTCAGATGCTTCAAAGCTAAATTTTTTAAGCATTATTCTATTACATGAAAATATTAAAAGTTTTTAAAAGATGTAAATTATATAAATTACAATAAAGCTTATAAAATAATGCACAGTATTATAAATTTAATATGTAAAGTATTATAAATGAAATCGTGTATATCTATTAAAAAAATACAAAGAATTATAAATGTATTATGTAAAATCCTGTAAATCAATTAAATAATTCAAAATATTATAAATCTATCACGTAAAGTCCTATAACCTATTAAAATAATAGCATTATAAATTTATTATGTAAAGTATTATAAATCTATTGTATTAAATATAATAAATCTGATTTGGAATCGTGGCTTTTTCATTTAAAAAGAATTCACTAATTTATGTGCAATACACTTTCAAAGCATGCTGAAAATTTCTATTTCTAATGAAATAGCAACAGGAAGAAAATCATTTTAATAGCACAATTTGAAAAAGAGTTCTTCTGTCGAGTTACAGAAAGATGAAGAATTCATTCCCTCTCAGTAAATGTTTCTCCTCCAATGATATCATTCCCAGGTAGTTTTGAAAAAGTTCCTTCATAACTCAGTTAAATGGCGTATTTCACTTCCACATAATTATATTCCGTGTTTTGAAGAGTAAATAGGAAGTTATTTACCCTTCAGCGTTGAAATATAGTTCCAATTTTCTTCGCTAAATTATATTTTTCGTTTCTGTTAAGTGAACAGATAGATATCATTTCAATTCGTTAGTTCTTAACAAAAAGAAAATGAACATAATTTTCCTATTTTTAATTTCTTCAAAAAGTTTTCTTAAGCTATTTATTTGTATTTAATTATTTTTTTTTCGATTAAAAATAATGGTTATTACACATTTTAAATAAGAAGCAATAATTAATGTCAAAAAGTTAGCAAAGGAATTATTTTCTGTGAAACGAATTTAATTAGTTTTTTTCTAAAATTATAATTCACTTAATACACTACCGTGTTTATACTTTATTTTTGTATTTTGAATTTCCATTAAATTGTGCTGAGATTTTAAAAGCAAAATTTTTTAAAAAAAATATTTTATCATGTAAAAATATTAAACGTTTTTAAAAGATGTAAAGCAATATAAAATTACATAATATACAATAAAGCTTTTAAAATAATTCAAAGTACTATAAATGTATTAAAATAATACAAAGTATTATAAATTTATTATGAAAAGAATTATAAATACACATTAAAATAATAAAATGCATTATAGCATTATGTAAAGCACTGTAAATCTATTAAAAGTAATATAAATCTATTAAGTAACGTACTATAAATGTTTTAAAATAATACGAATTATTTTAAATATATTATGTAAAGTACTATAAATTTATTAACAGTTATAAAATATTATAAATGCATTGTGTAATGTACTGTAAATCGAATAAAATAATGCAAAGTAATCTGTAGAAATATATATATACAAAGTACGTATAATATATTGTAAAGTAATATATGCAAATAAATAAATAAATAGTAAAATAATGCAAAGTAATGTGTACAAATATATATACAAAGTACATATAATATATTACAAAGTACATATACAATATATATATTGTATATGTACTTTATTACACATTAGATTTATAATACTTTAAATATTTTTTAAATTTTTAATATATTTTACATAATAAAATATTTTTTTTTAAAATTTACTTTTTAAGATTCTCAGCTGAATTTAAATAATATTGCATTTAGTAAAGTACTATCAATCTATTAAAATAATAAAAAGTATGATTATCTGTCATGTGAAGTAATGTAAATCTATTAAATTAATACAAAGTAATAAAATTTTATTATGTACTGTAAATATAATAAAATAATAAAATCTATTATATTAATGTAAAATACAGTAAATCTATTAAAATAATGTAAACCATTATAAATCTATTATGTAAAGTATTATAAATTTATTATATTTAAATATAATAAACCTGTTTTGGAATCGTGGTTCTTTCATTTAAAAAGAATTCACTAATTTATAAGCAACACACTTTCAAAGTATGTTTAAATTTCTATTTGTGATGAAACTGCAACAGGAAGAAAATCATTTTAATAACACAATTTGAAAAAAAAGTTCTTCTGTCGAGTTACAGATGAAGAATTCATTCCCTCTCAGTAAATGTTTCGCTCCAATGATGTTATCGCCAGGTAGTTGTGAATATTTTTCTTAATAATTCAGTTTAATGGCGTATTTAACTTCCACATAATTATATTCCGTGTTTTCGAGAGTAAATAGTAAGTTAGTTACCCTTCAGCGTTCAAATATATTTCCAATTTTCCTCGCTCAACTATATTTCTCTTTTCTGTTAAGTGAACAGGTGGATATCGTTTCAATTCATTATGTATTACATCAGTTAAAAGTGTGTTAAAAGTAATTTTTAACAAAAAATGAATACCGTTTTTTTATTTTTTATTTCGCTTAATAAAGTTTTCTTCAACTTTTATTTATGTTTAATGTTTTTTTTTTTTTTTTTTTTTTTTTTTTCGATTAAAAAATAGTGGTTATTATTTTTTTTACATTTTAATTAAGAAGTAATAATTAATGCCAAGAAATTTGCAAAGGAAATATTTTCTGTGAAACCAAATTAATTAGTTTTTTCTTAGAATAATAATTCACATGGTACACTAGACAGCTCCAGGTTTATATTTCTTTGCTTTATTTTTGTATTTTGTATTTACATTAATTTTTGTTGAGATTCTTAGAAGGTAATTTTTGAAAAAAAATATTTTATAAAAATAATAAACGTTTTCAAAATATGTAAAATAATATCAAATTCTATAAAGTACAATTGAGCTTTTAAAATAATGCAAAGTTTTATATATCTAATATGTAAAGTACTGTAAATCAATTAAAATTTACAAACTCTTATAAATGCATTATGAAAAGTCTATTAAAAGACAAAAAATATATTATCTAAACTACAATAAATCTATTAATATAACACAAAGTATTATAAATCTACTAAAGTATTGTAAATCTATTAAGAAAATAAAATGTATTATAGTATCATGTAAAGTATTGTAAATGTATGAAAACAGCATGAATTTTAAATCTATAATGTAATACTGTAAATCTATTAAAATAATAGCATGATAAATCTATTATGTAAAATATTACAAATCTATTATATTAAATATAATAAATCTGATTTGTAATCGTGGCTTTTTCATTTAAAAAGAATTCACTAATTTATGTGCAACACACTTTCAAAGTGTATGTTAAATTTCTATTTCTGATAAAATAGCAACAGGAAGAAAATCTTTTTAATAGCACAATTTGAAAAAAGAAGTTCTTCTGTCGAGTTACAGATGCAGAATTCATTCCCTCTCAGTAAATGTTTCCGGATTTCTGCTCCAATGATGTTATGACCAGGTAGTTTTGAAAATGTTCCTTAATAACTCAGTTAAATGGCGTAATTAATTTCCACATAATTATATTCCGTGGTTTGAAGAGTAAATAAGAAGTTATTTACCCTTCAGCGTTGAAATATATTTCCAATTTCCTCGCTAAATTATATTTCTCGTTTCTGTTAAGTGAACAGATGGATATCATTTCAACTCATTGCGTATTACATCAGTTAAAAGTAGTTCTTAACAAAAAAAATGAATATCATTTTCCTGCTCTTAATTTTTTTTAAAAAAATTTTTCTTAAACTATTTATTTGTATTTAATTATTTTTTTTAATTCTTCTGGGGTTTTTTCTTTCGATAAAAAATAATGGTTATTACACATTTTAAATAAGAAGCAATAATTAATGTCACAAATTTGCAAAGAAATTTCTGTGAAACCAAATCAATTATTTTTTTCCTAAAATTATAATTAAGTTGTTACTCTAGACTTTTCCGGCTTTATACTTTATATTTGTATTTTGCATTTCCATTAAATTCTGCTGAGATTATTACAAGTTAAATTTTAGTAAAAATCTAATATGTAAAGTATTATAAATATAATATGTAAAATACTATAAACCTTTTAAAATAATATAAAGTATGATAAATATATTATGTAAAGTACTATAAATCTATTTAAAGTTACAAAGTATCATAAACTGATTATATTAAGTACTGTAAATCTATTAAAATAATTGCAAGGCCTTATAAACGTATTATGTAAAGAACTGCAAATTTATTAAAATAATGCAAAATATTATAAATATTTTATGTATATTACTGTAAATCTATTTAAATAACACAAAGTATTATTAATTTATTATGTATATTACTATAAATCTATTAAAATAACATAAAGTATTATAAATTTATTATGTATATTACTGTCAATATATTAAAATAATGGCATCCTAAATCTATTATGTAAAGTATTATAAAACTGTTTTGGAATCGTGGTTTTTTCATTTAAAAAGACTTCTCTAATTTATTTTCATTTTCCTAAATATTTACGATTAAATTTTTTTAAATGAATAAATAGCTTCCAATAATGTACTTTTTCTCAACAGACTCGCATATATATATATATTTTTTTTTTTTCATTTTAAATGAACATTTATTTTTTTAAATCATCCGAAATAAGATAATTTTCGCTCTGAAATAGAAATTTTAATTTTATCTACATACAATTGAAGTTGATGTTTACAAAAGAGTAACATGCTTCATTGTCGAGAGAAAAACGAACTCTGTGTTAAAAGAAAATGTCGATTTATTTTTAAATAATTTTATGAATGCAAATAAATCTTCGATCCAAAAATTTTCAAATAAATATTTTCTAAAGACATTTTTTTCAATAACGTGTATTTATTTATTTTTATTTTTATTTTTATTTATTTATTTATTTATAGAAATAAACAAGCCTCATTCTTATTAATAAGCATTTTGTTTCTTCTGAAGCAAGTTTGAAATGCTTTCTTACTTTATAATACAGCATAGAATCTGTTATTCCGCTATTTTCAGTTTTATAAACATATTAAAAAGGTGAAAAATATTATAAATCTATTGTGTAAAGTATTATAAATTTATTACGTATTATATATGTATTAAGTAGTATTATATATTATATAGTATTATTATATATATTAGTATTATATATGTATTAATATAATGTAAGGTATTAAAAATCTTTATATAAAGCATTAACTAAATAATTCTCTGGCACTGCAGCCTATGGTGTGCCTGGGCTGTCTGCCTACTGGCAGACTTCGAGACACGAGATAGTTTCTTTTCATGAGGTAGGGTTGTCAATCAATGCTCTAAGTTATATTACACCTGCACCTGCCGTTTAAAGTGGATCCCGAACCGTTACAAACATCCATGGTACAGTCCGGATATATAAAGTATAAATATGTTATGTAAAGTATTTTAATTCTATTAAACTAATGCTATGTTTCATAAACTTATTAAAATAATCTAAAGTATTATAAATCTATTATGCAAAGTATTACAAATCCATTACGTAAAGTACTGTAAATCTATTAAAATAATACAAACTATTATAAATATATTATGTAAATTATTATAAATCTAATAAAATAATAGCATTATAAATCTATTATGTAAAATATTATAAATATATCATATAAAGTACAATAAATCTGTTTTGGAATCGTGGTTTTTTAAATAAAAAGAATTCACTAATTTATTTTTATTTTCCTAATTATTTACGAATGAATTTTTTAAATGAACAAACAATTTTCAATAAATTGTGTGTTGATTTACTTTTAAATAATTTTATGACTACAAATAAAACTTCAATACAAAAATTTTCAAATAAATACTTTCTAAATGTATTTTTTTTCCAATAACGTGCATTTTTTTCTGAAATAAATGACCCTTATTCTTATTAATAAGCATTTTATTTCTTCTGAAACAAGTTTGATATTATTTCTTATTTTATAATGCAACATTGAATGATATGATTCCGCTATTCACAGTTTTATAAAAGTTAAGACGTAAAGTATTAAAAATATTTTGTGCAAAATATTATAAATATGTTATATAAACTACTATAAATCTATTAATATAATTAAAGTATTATGATAGACCCGTGTGGGTCCGGGTTAGAATAGCCCCACTGTAGCCCATAATTGTCATAAAAGGCGACTAAAGTGTGTAACCAGTATATTCGGGAGGGGTAAAGTCAGACTTCTCCTTTTGGGTGCCCCACATCTTTATGCCGCAAGATCAAGGACAAAAAGAAGTCGCATTTTTCACCATTATGATTCGCTGTTTTAAGACACGAATTCATGGACTTGGTCTAGATGTCTCTGTCGACCAAGTAAGATAAGTATTATGAATCTATTAAAATAATGTTAAATATTATAAATATATTATGTAAAATACTATAACTCTATTAAAATAACGTCAAGTAATATAAATCCATATGTAAAGTATTATAAATCTATTTTCAGAATCATGATTTTTCATTTAAAATGTCGCTCAAATACCAAGGAATCAACCATTCCTACATTAAATAAAATAGAATACGAATTGATATATCTCTAATATGATTCTCATTTTAACTTTTTGTACGCATTTTTATATATTTTGTAAGTGTTAATGATTGTTTTAGCTGAAGTATCGAGGTTTAAATCTACTGGCAGCATTTTTGTTGTCACTGCTTTCAGAAACGAGGAGATTCGGCAGAGATAATAACAATATGTGTTAAACCTTTCGCATTAATAGTCAGGCTACCTGATGGGAGTTTTCCGGGTTTTCTCCTATACGACACCCACATGCAGGGCAGTTACTCTTAGAAGTCCTCCCCTCAACCATCAAGGAGTAACTAGTGGGATACATAAATGCCGCATGAATTCAGCAAAAAGAAATTATTACTTTATTTAGAAATTGGAAATCCATTGATAAAATGACAAATGTTTATTATAAAAGTAGATATTTTGATAAATTTCAAAAACAATTTCATAAATTGCCCTTTAGCACTGTATCTAAAGGGCATCAGCATTAGCGAAATGGAGATCTAAGCAAAAACTTAAAATAATCTATTTTAGAAAATTTAAATAAATTAATAATTACTTAATTAATATTTTCTTCTACCATGCCTCTTTTAAGTGTAAAAGTTGAGAAATGATTAATGAAACATAGTACCGTTTCATATCCAAAAAATTCAAATCAATACAGAATTCATATATTACGCCTACTTTCAATAAATAGTTTTTAGGCTTTTTTTGCAAAGATATAGTTAAAGGAAAACAAAGATTTGAAAGCGTGCCATTGGATCCTACAATTGTTCATTCTACTGATGGAACAGTGTTCTTTTAGATTTTTAGACAGTTATTACTACAACTACACCACACCACACCACACCAGATCACTGTGAATAGAGCTGAGTTGACCCTATACAGCTCGGGAATGATAAGGGTGTGAAGTCAGACTGGGTTCCAGAATTATCTTACAGTTATATGTGACCGAGACCTACGGCTTAAAGTGGATTTTGAACCATTATAAACATTTATAGCATCACCCGAACTCGAACGCAAGAATTGTGCACCGAACGACGGAATGTTATACTATATTATCTACATCTTCTTCATTGGCGCAACAGCCCATGGTGGGCGAAAGTTGTCAGCCTACTGACAGATTTCGAGGCAGGAGATGCTTTCTTTTTATGGGATAGGGTTTTCAGCCAACAATCTACGATCCTATTAGAGAGGGACTTACGGTTTAAAATGGATTCCGAACCACTACAAACATCCATGACACCGTTGGGACTCGAACCCGAAACATGTGCTACTGAGCTCCAGAGAGCTAGCCACTCGGTCATAAAGCTTTAATTTAAAATTTTTTGAAAATTTTAAAGACACTAAAAATTACTGAACTTACATTGATTTTCTACTATGCTCCTTTTAAGTGAAAAAGTTGAGAAATAAGTAATGAAACATAGTCCCGTTTCATATCCAAAAAAATTGAAATCAATACAGAATTCATACATTACGCTTACTTTCAATAAGTAGTTTTCAGGCTTTTTTGTAAAGATATAGTTAAGGGAAAACAAAGATTTGGAAGAGTGCCATTGGATGCTCCAATTGTTCATTCTGCTGATGGAACAGTGTTCTTTTAGATTTATCTAAGAGTGGCGTCAGTCTTCTGTTCGACTACATCAAATCGAGTCGAAAGAACCATTCATTTCCCCTGCACTGTAAAAATCAATGTAATTCTGCACTCATATCATTCAACAGAGCCTTGGACTCAGTCGCTGCAAATGTCAAATAGTATTATTCTAGTTAATGCGTTTGATTCCCTCCAGTTTGTATTTCTCTCCGTTTGTATTCTGTGAGGGCGACTGTTCTTTTGTGCTTGGTTTTAACATCCAAACCTGGTTTTATGTGGTCTTTTTTTGTGCAACTTTTTGAGTAGTATATAAGAAACTACATCAAAAGCATAGTATGAATAAAAATGAATTTAAAATTTAATTAAACAAAACCAAAAGCGGCTGTCAAAATACTACTACTATTACACCACTCATTCAGTCATATGAGACCGGGATACTCCTTAAAGTGGATTCTGAACCACTACACTCCTCCATGGCATCGCCGGAACGCGAACCCGAAACTTGTGAACCAAGCGTCAGAGCGCTGTATTGATCTTCTTCATCTTCATTGGCCAAGGCCGTCTGCCTACTGGCAGATTTCGAGACATGAGATGTTTTTGTTTTTACAGAGTAGAGTTATCAGCTCTACGAACAACAGTCATATTAGGCTGGGATCTATGGTTAAAAGTGGGAACCATTACAATCATCTATGTCATCGCCGGAACTCGAACCCGAAACGTGTGCACCGAGCATCAGAGCGCTGCATTATATTATCTTCTAGTTTTTCACCGACGCAATAGCCCCATGGTTGGCTAAAGCCTTCTGACTACTCTCAGATTTCGAGACAGGAGATGTTTCTTTTCACACGGTAGGGTTGTCAGTCATACGCCTAGCAACCATATTAGACCGGAACCGAATGTTTAAAGTGGATTCTAAAGCAATACAATCATCCATGGCATCGCCAAGACTGAACCTCCAAACCTGTGGTACCGTGGCCAGAGAGATAATCACTCCATATTATATCTTCTAATTACCACAAATGTCATTAGATGCGAGGTATCGCATTAAATAAAACGACGAAAGTGTCATTAAATGACGAAAGTGGTTTTGTACCGTTCTCCACATGAAAATCGCCGCAACTTAACTACGATGAATAATTTTAAATGTTCGTTTAAGAATCTATATAAGCTAATGGAAAATTTAACAATGTTCCGTTGTGACAATTCTATTTTGGTTTTTGAGTTAGGAAAATCAATTTCTAACTTCATCGTGAGGTTTACGTTTTACGTATAGAGAGCTGGGCTGGGAGATTCAGTGGATTACCAGCCATTTGGGGGTGCCTGGAAATGATAAGGCCGACCTACTGACCAAAAGTGGTTGTAAGTTACCACAGTCACAATTCCCTTTATCCCTTCATCAATTTAGTTTTGAGGTAAAGAAGAAAATAGACAGATCCTTAAAACAAACTCCTTTCAACTGATAAAACGTGGAATATACTTGTTTCATCACCCATCCCAATGGACTTGCCCCGCGCAGTTTGTACAGATAATTTCCGACTGTTGACGGTACATGATTTTCTTAATAAACATTTGCACCTCGTTGGTGTAGCTACTAATGATGTCTGTCCTCTGTGCTCGTCAGGTGAATCAATGGATCATTCTTTTCACATTTGACATCATGCCCTGCACTTGATTTTATGACTTTTAATTGTGACAACTTTACCGAGACAAAATTTTATTGGTCTGCTAGATTTCTTATAGCGGATATCGCTACAATTTGATGTAAGAAAAAAAAAAGTTTCTAGGTGGAATTTTTTTATGCGGTCCCTGTTTACCGCATAAAAGAATATTTTTAAATGTGTATATACTACATATGTATACTATTTATGTGTATATTTTATAGCTACTTAAGAAGCTTTGGGATATCCAGCCCTTTCAAATAAACAGGTGGTTTCTTTATAATACATGCGCAAAGAAAAATATGTTTTCTAAGCAATAAAATTATGTAAAATAAACATTGTCTATTTATTCATTTTAGACCCATATCATTCAAAGCATGCGCCGAAATGTTCATTTCATGCACCAATGATTTATGAGCAAACGTATGCTAGAAATTGCCTGTCATGACTTTAATAATAGATGTATTAAATATTTTATGATATTTTAGCGCATTTCATCAAATTTAGTGCCTCATTTGAAATAGTTGACATTGCAATGCTCACTCTTTGCACACTATTCATTTTAATGAGAAACTACGCAGAGGACGAATTGATTTCATCATTAATTTGCTCATGCAATATTTACATCCCTATTTATTAAAACAGTTCATAAAATGAATTACTTTTATGTAAGATTCTAATTTAAATTAATACGTTTTTTTTGTTTTGCTGTCTTGAAATCCATTTTAAAATTTTGTCACAATTTTATTAAATATACTATCATTTATTTATTATTATTTTTTTAATTCATGAATACACTTTATTGTTTAAATGATATTAAATAATAACTCATCTTTAATTTCGCCAATAATGAAAACAAATTAATTTCAAAACGTGTGCATTGTGCGCCGCTGGGGAACTTTAGGACTGAGGTTCAATCCGCTAGCGGTATTGTTGTAGGCAATGTTTTAAAAACGATTAGACAGTAGCACATAGTATAAAATGCTACGTATAAACGTAGACACTTTTGATGGCATTTGTAATGTTCAGCATCTTGCCTTGTTATTCAGACTACTGCTACACCACATCACTGTGCCTAGAAGTGAGTTGCCCCTTTACAGTTTGGGATGGATGTGGGTGAGAAGTCTGACAGGGCTCTGTGATGCTCTACAGTCATGTCAGACCGGGACTTATTGTTTAACATGGATTTCAAACCACTACATATATACAGGGCACCGGCGGGATTTGAATCCGAAACCTGTGGCACCGAGCGCCAGAGCTTATTAGACTGCCTGGTGGGAGTTTTCCAGATTTTCTCACATGAGTAGACTATTCACGGGATGTCCATCCCTCGAAGTAGGACTCTGGGGATAAGTCATGAAGATAATGATTTGGCTCAGTTTGAAAAAAAAAAAAAAACGAATAAGTTTACTAAATCTTTGTAAGCTTCTAAGTAGATAATAAACGCGAATAATATTTTGCGTGCATTAACGGAGCATTGAAACAGAACACACTTTTTTTAATGTAAACGAATTAGTTTGTAAAATAATAAATTAGAAAGATAAAATGAATTACTACCCTGAGCTCTTGTTTCCAAAATAAATAAGTGTATTGAATTTGCATAAAGGATATCAATTACGTTAATTGTCTTTATTTGATCATGAAAGATAAAGCTTTTAACTTTTATTAAATTCGGAGAATTTTCATTAATTCTCTTGCTTATCTTATTTTTTTTTCTCGAAAAATGAAGCAAAAGCACAAAAAAGTACATTAACATTAGTTGATTACTTATGTTATTAGAAAAAAAAATCACGTGAAAGTCATTTTTCTTCTTGAATATTCATTTCAAAATTTCGAGCATTTATTTGAAAAATCCGAATATTTAATTTGAAATATAAATATTTTTGGAAAACAGTTTTTTCTGTAAATATTACGTAAAAATATTTTTCGTCGATTTATTTAAAAAATCATGCATGAGGTGCATGACCGATTTTGATGGAAATTTTTATATATGTTGACAAAATATGCAAAATGTTTTTATGCTATACACTTTGTGGTTAGTCGCCACCAGATGGTGCTGCAGTCTATCAACTTCTATACCGTTCAACCAATCGCTGTGAAAATACACTCATGTCCATAAATTAAGGATAATTCAGAATCACACAGAAATTAACCTAAAATAAAAATTTCACCTGTAGAATTATCACACACATCTTGAAGAAGAATATGCAAATTACAGGAAACCAACAGATGGCGCGGATAGTACGTCACAATGACGAGAGTGTAAGAGAGGGGTATATAAGGAATGATGGCAAAGAAGTAAAATTGTTCACAAGCGCTTTAAAAGCCTTTCAGTGCAATAACCGCATAGTTATGGCACACAGGAAGCATTTGGATGATATTTTACGTGGTAGAATTATCGGACGACTGGAATGTGGACGTACCCAGCTGGAAGTATCCGAGGAACTTGGAATCGCCCAGAGTGTCATCTCCAGGCTTTGACAAAGATTCCAAGATGATGGTAATGTGAGTAGATGTTACAGCACAGGTCGCCCCCGAGTTACAACGCCGAATGAGGACCGGTATTTAGCAGTTACTGCCAAAGGAAACAGACGGAGCACAGCATCAGACCTGTCTCGTTAGCTCTCTTCAGCTACCGGGACGACAGTTTCAAGGCAGACCGTGTACAGAGGCTTAGGGCACATTGGTCTATATGCTCGTAGGCCTGTCAGATGTGTTCCACTTACCGCAACTCACTGTCGCCTGCGATTAACCTGGAGTAGAGAGCATGCATTGTGGACACCGCAACAGTGGTCTGATGTATGTTTTCCGACGAGTCCAGGTTTAGTTTGCAGTCTGATTCTCGCCGGACTTTCATATGGAGAGGGCCAGGTACCCATTACGACGAAGAGAACACGATTGAACGACACCGTTACGGTGGTGCAGGATGGCTCGTTTGGGGAGGAATTATTCTTGGTTCCAGAACTGACCTGCATGTTCAGAGTGTAACGATGACAGGCCACATCTATCGGGATGCCATTGTGGAACAACATGTACGTTTGTTTCGGGGCGCCATGGGTGCTGAATTTCTGTTTATGGATGACAACGCCCGTCCTCACCGTGCAAACATTGAAGACGAAAACCGTCATTTGGAGGATATCACCCGTATGGATTGGCCAGCATACTCCCCGGACTTGAATCCAATAGAACATGTGGGGGATATGCTTGGTCGACGAATTGCAGCCCGTCAACTCCCTCCCACCTGTCAACCGGAACTTCGGAGGGCATTGCTTGATGAGTCGTGTAATATTCCCCAAGATCAGATTGATAATTTGATACTCAGCATGCCTAGGCGTTGTAAGGCCTGTATTGCATCGTCCGGGAGACATACTCCATATTAACCATCATACTAACCATGTTATACTGTTTTTTGTAAATAGGTTCTTTTTTGAAATTTGCTCCAGGAGTAAACATCGCAATTTTTGTAATTATGTCAAACATATAGCATCTTTCTTGCTCTTTACCTTTTGTTTAATAAATAGACTTTACAAATAAGTCAAATTTGTTTTGCTTTTGTCTCTTTCTTTGCGTGAACTTCATTATCCTTAATTTATGGACATGAGTGTAGGTAATAATATATATTTGAGTATGAAAAATTGGTTCGTGCTATCCACTTTATTGTTACTAGCCACCAGAGGGTGCTGCAGCATTTCATCTTATAGACCGTTCAAATGATATCCATAAAAATTAGTTTACACATATATTGGTACATGGAGAGTATATTCGTGATATGTGATTTTCTATAATGCATTTTTTTGGCAGGACAAAAGGGTTCTGCTAGTATATCAATAAAATATATATCTATCAGAAGTTATATCAAAAAAATCTATAAGCAGAAACCATTATGATTAATCGATTTTCCGATTGGTTACTGGAAAATTCGTATAGAATTCTATAATATTTATTAATTTTTTATAATATTATGCATCTCCCTTTTACCTGCTTCTTTACTGCATTATAATATGTTTTACATATAGTATGAAATGCATCGGGTAAATTTTAATGTTATCTTGATTTTTGACTTTAATGCATATTCGAATGAAACTCTCTGTAGCGTATTACAAATATTTCCTATGTTATGTATTCTCTAAATATTATATAATATTTATACACTTACTAAATTGACATCTTATGCATCAATTTCAATGGAATTGTTTCCCATATTTTAATACTGTGTTTTATCTTATATGCATATGGCTTATTGAAAATCGTGATTTCGTTTTTCACTCTCTGAAACGTCAAAACTGAATACTTGATATTTTTCATTGTATTTTCTGGCGCTTCATCACAAATCTTGTGATTTCTATAAACACTTGGGTGTCCATAGTCTATGGAAATAATTGCTGCAACCATCACCCACACTTCTCTCACTAATCTCCTAATTTTATGCCAGCCATCAATATTGGTTGATTGACGTATTCTTTTGACCCCTGGTAGCTCCATCTCCGATATGACAGGGTAAATACAGTTGTAACAATGAAAATTGCTCAGAATATATTTAAACATGTTATAAAATTAATTTACAATCATAAACAAATGAAAGAAAAGAAACAAATGTTTAAAAATTTAAACAAATATTTAAATATTTAAAGTAGAAATTAAATTAAAATTTTGCGCGGACTTTTTAAATCAAAATTGGAAATGTAAGAGTCAATCTTCTGGATTGCAGTATTTTCATGATTAATAAGCGCGTTAAAAAATTTAATAGAGATGTGTTCAAGAAAATCTTTTAAAGAAAGAATGTTAATTGCTGTATAGATATCAAAATGCAAAATGAACCATTTAGCAGAGGTCATTTGGTGGATAGTGATATTTTGCAAAGTTTCAAGCAGTTTTAAGTTAGTTTAGCTGCATAGCACCAAATTGAACAAGCATACGTTAGAATTAGGCGAAGCATAGCAGTGTAAATTTTGTTATCCCTGATCATTGTAGAATTTCTATTTATAAGAGGCTAGAGTTTTCTGAAGCAAAAGGAAATTTAGTTTTGGTGTACAGAAAATGTTATTTCCAAGTTAAACGTTTATCCAGAATAACTCCTAAATATTCAGTTTGATTATTCCAAGAGATAATATTATTGTTGATCATTATCACAGGTTTCACATGGTTTTTTAAGCTTCTTTCCAATAGACAAGAGAACAGCTTCAGTCTTATCTACATTTAAAGAAATTTTCCATTTATTGAACCAGCTATTGAGAATTTTAAGGTGATTAGCGAGGGTGATAGCGAAGAATTTAGTGCTTTTATTTTTGCAAAGGATTGCAATATCATCAGCGTAGATAGCAGTTAAGAGTTTAGCATCAGTTGGGATATCAGCAATAAAAATAGAGAAAAGAAGAGGTGAAAGACCATCAATATTGTTGCCGCCGTCTTTATATGTCCTGCACAAATTCAGCCCCATCAATCACAAACTGTAAATGATTTTTTTTTCAGCTCTAGGCGCTGCGGTGCTGTCAGAACTATGGTTAGTCTCATAAATACTGCTCTATTCTGAGGAACTAATTAGTGTTTATAGAAATTGCCGGGTTTGTAGAAAAGCATAAGAAATACAATAAAAAAGAAATATCAGGTATTCTGTTTCGACGTTTCAAAGCGTTAAAAACGACGGTTTCATTTTTTAATAACATAAAACACAAATATGTACGCATCTTTCTATTCTAAAGGATGGCATAGTATGTGCAAACTTTAACTAGAATTGGCGCTGTATCGCCGCTTGGCTTCTTTTTCCTAATCACATTTATTTAGGAGTTACAAACATGTTACGAAACGATTCTAAACATTCTTCTTCTCAAGTCATGCATTTATTGAACTATCTGCTTACTAAAAATAAATAGATGCAGAAAATATTGCCTTGTTTATGATTATCTGAACATTTTGTATAAAATATAATGAAACATTAAATAAATATCATGTAAACTACCAAAATTTGGCCAAACAATCATCGCATATGTTAAAGTACAAAGTAAATAAATACCACAAGGTTATGCTCATTTCAAACTGGCAACCCCAATACGCGTTTTATTATATTGCCACTCTCATCTCCAAACAAATATTGAATTTCGGTTTTAAGTGCAGGTTTTTAGATCGAAAATTACAGAAAATGTTTGGTGTTGAGCTTTTTTGAGGTACCCAACAGATATATATTGGGTTGGCAACTAAAGGGGAATTTTAAATAGGAAGGAAAATTTAAAGTTTTTGCTTAAAAATATGATTTTATTCAATTAGATATTGCCCGTTTTTGTTGATGACCTTTCACCATCTTTCAGCAGTATTCATAATTCCATGTTCATAAAACTTCTGATTTTTGCCAGCAAAAAACTTTATTAAATGTGATTTTACATTATCAGCGCCATTAAATATTTTACCATTTAATGAGTTCTGTATGAAACGAAATAAATGGTAATCTGAAGGCGCAAGGTTAGGCCTATAGGGTGGATGTGACAACACATACCAACCTAGTTCCAATAATTTTGGCGAATGACTAAAGATGTGTGCGGCTTTACATTATCATGCTGAAACACAACAACACTCTAACGATTTGCCAATTTTGGCTTCTTTTTTTTTTTGAACTGCATCTCGCAGTTTGGCGAGTTGGTGAACGTCACGTTGGAATTAATCGTTTGGTTTCTTGGTAAAAGTTCAAAGTGTAGAATAATATACAATCTCACCAAATAATAATATATAACTCCACCAAATATTATATAATCCTACCAAATAATATACGTCCCCAAATAATCTATAATCCCACCAAATAATAATCTATAATCCCACCAAATAATAATATATAATCCCACCAAATAGTAATGTATAAACCCACCAAATAATAATATATAATCTTTCCAAACTGGCAGAACAATCTTTTTTTGATGAATCTCAGCTTTTGGTGTCGTCTGGACTGGTTCAACTTGCATCATCCACGATCTTTTCCGATTAACGTCGTTATAAACTATCCCCTTTTCCTCGTCAGTTATCAGTCGTTTGTTGTTGTTATTATTATCGTGTCAATGGATTTAAAATATTATTATTAAAGTTAGATCAAGTCAAAAGTCTTCACGATAGCGGCTGCTAGCAATGGCGCCGCTTCACTATACAGGACTTCTCTTAAGTTGGCCTCGATTGGCACCCTACCCAATTGCAAAACAGGGCTGGGACCTCTAGAATGTGCTTAGGTGTTAGGAAAGCGTTGCGGCAATTTCTGCAGGGGATGTATTCCCTGGTCTTGTCTGGGAGAATCTTCATCCCTTTGTAATGGTTAGTTCTGAATATGCTAATAACTGATGTCAACTTCCTAGGGCAGTTGAAGTCCGTGATGAGTGTCTTCTTAAAGTTACGAGGAATTAGTCGGCTCAGTCGTTTTAGAAATGGATAAGTTTGTTGCGTTTCAGAAGCTAATCGCAGATGCTAATGTGTTGGTCAAATGAATTTCCTTAAGCTGATGAAGGATCCATAAATGGAGTTTCTGGTCATGTCCATGCTGTTTTAATTTTTTTTTGAATGCATGTATACCATACATTGAGTTTCTCTGCAATCTCACGTGTTCTGCTATGACGATCTGAAGTTATAACAGCCTTGATATGGGTCTCATCAACTTCAACTGGACGGCAGATCTTTGCTCCTATTTCAGTGAAAAATCACAGAACGAAATTTCACAAGCAAATTTTGACGCTGTCTTTCTTTCAAGGCTTCATTTCCATATATGACACATAACTTATTGTGTACTTGCGAATGCATTCTTGCCTTTTCGGAAATAACAAAACAAAATATGTCTAAAATGAGCATCTTGTTCTTCCATTTTTAAAATGGGATAAAAACGAAACTAAATAACTAATCGACACATTGTTTTTAGGCGGAAGTCCAAACAACAAGAAAACAATATAAGTTGGGTGCTTTGAACACGTTGGCAAAGCAAAAGAATGTGCTAAGACCATCTATTGGCAAAATCCACAATCACTTAGTTGCCAACCCAATATGCACAAATTCAACCCCAAACAAAAAAATATTTTTTTTCATCTCTAGGCACTATGGTATTATAAGATGTAATTAGTTCCATAAAGACTACTCTAATCGGAACTAATTAGGGTTTATTCAAATTACTTGGCTTGTAGGAAAGCGAAAGATATGCAATGAAAAAAAACTATCAAGTATTCTGTTTTGTCGTTTCAGAGTATGAAAAATGATGGTACGATTTTTTAATAATATATATTTTTTTTCCTTCTAATGCAGCTGGCAAACTCTTATACAGCTGTCTTGGATGCCTTAATGCAAACGCTGCTCAGACGTTACTCACTTTTCATTATCCAGGGGGCGCGTGTAACTTGAAGATAAGCCACGGTCGTGGTGTAACAATGCCCCCGCAATGCTCTACGATCATATGAGACCGGGATCTACAGTTTAAAGTGGATTCCGAACCACTACAAATATCCATGGCACCGCCGTGATTCGAACCCGATACCTGTGGTACCGAGAGCCAGACCGCTAGCCACTCGGCTATCCAGGCCCATTTATTTATATAAAACACAAATACTAAATACAAACATATCCTTCTTCAAAAGGATGAAAAAGTTGGTGCAAACTTCTACTAGAATTGGCGTCCTATCGCAGTTTGGCTTCTTTTGCATCAGCACATTTATTTAGGAAATGCAAACATGTTACGAAAGATTCTGAACAATCTTCTTCTCAAGTTATACATTTATTGAACTATGTGCTTACTAAAAATAAATAGATGCAAGTGGTCCAACAACATTATATTGTTTATGGTTATCCGAACGTTTTGTATAAACTATAATGAAACATTAAATAAATGTCATATAAACTGCCAAAATTCGCCAAACGATCACCGCATATGTTAAAATACAGAGTAAATACAGCGCGAGGATATGCTTACTTCAAACTGGCAACCCCGATACTATATAAACTCATGTTTGTGAAAATTGCAACACCATGAAGGACTTACGCGAGTGAGCTGAAATTTTCAGGAAATGCAAATTAGCGCATGATATGCAAATGATTAGAATTTCAAATCCGTAGTGCAGGCGTATGCTGAGCAGCGCCCTCTGAACGGCGGATGGATCCGAATAAATAGACGACTGTAGCGAGGCGTGTATGGTTATCTGCTAGTGGTAAACGTTAGCTCAATCGTTACTTATGCCTCTTCGACGAAAGAGAGCGAGATTTGAACAACTTACAGAGTTTGAAAGGGGGAGAATCATCGGCCTTCGTGAGAAATGGATTGATGATCGTGCGTAGCCGCTCGTGTGCAACGTAACAGCAACACAGTGATGCGTCTTTGGAAGCAGTGGACGGACGAGTGTCGGACAACTCGGAAATCCGGGAGTGGACCCCGAAATGTGGGAAATGTGGCGCGATGATAGCAACCTGGGCCGCATGGCGCTGACGGACCGTACAGCTTCCTCTAGACAATTGGCCATAGTGGTCAATAGCTACAGGTGTTTCATTGTGGTTCATCAATTCGTAGACGTCTGCTGCAACGTGGACTGCGCGCAAAACTCCTTTTACAGAATCCCTCTCACGCTAAACCATCGCAGCCTGCGGCTACAATGGGCCGCTCAGCATAAACTGGCGTGCTGATTGGCAGCATGTCGTGTTTTCTGACGAATCCCGCTTTAATTTGTGATACCATGATGGCCGCATTCGTGTCAGACGCTATGCCGGTGTTACGAAACAGTTCATTATCGAACACCACAGTAGACGAACTTATGGTCTGGAAATAAAATAGCATATCATGGACGATCTCTTGTTTAGATTATCTGGGCATTTTGAACAGCAACCGGTACATCAGTGAAGTTCTACAAAATTGTCCCCTTAAATTACAAAATGCCCGCCCTATATCGCTAGACTGTTCAATCCTTCTTTGCAACGCGGCAGGTACAGCTTCTTCCTTGGCCTGCGTATTCCCCGTATATGTCGCCGATTGAACATGTGTGGGATTTCGTTGGTCTCGCTCGTGATCCTCGTCCTGTTGCTTCTGCAGACGAACTTTGGGTGCACATACAAACAATATTGGAATCCTCAGGCAGACATTCAAAATTTGTTTGACTCCATGCCACGTCGTGTAGCAGCACTTATTGCGGCGCGTGGTGGCTACACAAAATACTGATTCCGATCTCTTGCTATTGTTTGTTTGGTTTGAACATTTAATCATTTATTTGTACCACTACCACTCAACTGTGTATTAAATTTCATTCAATTATAACGATTCCTTCATGGTGTTGCAATTTTCATAAACATGAGTTTACATTGCCACTCTCATCTCCAATAAAATATGGAGATTTGACTTTAAGTGCGAGTTTTTAGTTCGAAAATTACAGAAAATCTTTGGTTTTGAATCTTTTTGAAAAACCCAAGAGACATATATAATTTAGGATGAATATATTATAATACGAAATAATATATAGAGATAGATTATGTTAAACTTTCAAAAGAACAAAATTGTTCGGAATAGAACAAATTTCTAGAACAAATTTCGGGTTCGAATCCCAGCTGTACCATGGATGTTTGTAATGGTTCGGAATCCACGTTAAACTATAGGTCCCGGTCTGATATGATCGTTAAATGTTGGGAGGGTACTGTTGCTCGTATCCGTAGCCTATCTTCAAGCTACACGTGACCCCAGGGTAGTGCTAAATGAGTAACAGAAGTGTAGCCTTCGCTTACGGCATAGAGATTAACTGTTTCTGTATTGCCAGCTGCATTAGTACAAAAACAAAATTGTTTGGCATAACATTTTGCGAAATCTTAGTTACGCTTCCTACAATAAAGTTCGATTTTTGCTTTCAATAAAAATGTTAACCTCAATTTTACTTACTGCATCTGATCGTACTGCTTTGTGTTGCCAATCAGTTGCACTAAATATATTATGGAGAAAACATTTTAAGTCATGTTAAATGAATAAAATAAGATGTTTCTGAGTGAAGTGGCTTACGGACACAGAATTTAAAGGATTCCTAGAACTGGAATACTAATCAGATGCATTCTTTGAAAACAAATACAGACAGTGACTGGATTTTTGCAATACAAGCAGTTAGTAGGTGCTATAATAATTCTATAGTATGGACAATAAAAGCAGAATTGGTAGATGATTCAGCAATGATATTTAAAGAGAATGGAAGACCTGAAATGGGCAGTGATGAAGAAGAACTGTTGCAAGAACATTTCTTGAATGTAAGTACATGTTTAACTTACTAACTTAACGACATTTTTTTCTTACATCTCGAAAATTTTATACCCATAATCTTGAGATTTGTTGAAAACCACATTGGTAGTTGTTTGGAAGCCTATTGCTCTATTTATCAGATTACATAAGATTACGGAAAAGAGTCGAGATTCGAAATATTACTGTGTCCGAAAAGGAAGACTAGTTTTCAGTTTAAATTTCCTTGGCATATTGTATTTCAAAAATTTTTTTAGGTTGTTGGCACTGTCCTTTACATCTGTGGGAAATGTGACGTCAAAATATTCATTAGTGCTCGAGTTACGCTTAGTTTTGTGAGACGCTAAAACTAATAGTGGCGATTTTTCAAATGTCTCTTGAATTGACTCAAAAAGGTGTCCCCGGAGTGGTCTTTTGAGTTTCGGGAATAGCCAGAAGCTGCGCGATGCTAAATTGGATGAATACGGTAGTTGTGAAACGATATGGGTTTCATTTTGGCGAAAAAATCAAGAAGAATCAATCAGCATGAGCTGGCGCATTCAGTGTTTTCGGTACCAATCGAGATTTTACGCCTTTGAGACCCAAAACATCTTTTAAAATGGAATTTTGAAATTCCAACATCATTAGCAAGGTCCCTAATTGTAAATCGATGGTTTGCAAGCACCAAATCTTTAATTCTTTGGACGTGAGCTTCGTCGGTTGAGGTTGGTGGTCGGCCTGAGGGCTCTTTGTCTTCAACGCGTTCTCTGCCTTCTTTGAACTTTTTTACCACTTCTAAACATTTCTTTCCGATATAGGAATGCTCATCGAATGTCTTCTGCAACATTCTATACGTTTCAACGTATCGTTCGTTATTTTCTAAATGTTTCGTTTCCGCGAACAAAATTTAATGCACGTTCTTTGCTCAATTAATTCAAAACATTTCAAAAGTCGCCAGAATCACTTTTAGCCTCTCCCAAAGCCAAGCATAACTCAAACACTAATGAATATTTTGACGGCACATTTCACACAGATGTCAAGGACAGTGCCAACAACCTAAAAAAGAAAAAAAAAATTGAAATTCCATATGCCCCGGGAAATTTAAATTGAAAACTGATCTTACTTTTTGGACACTGTAGTACATTTATACATTTTCCTGTTCATTAATAACATATAACTTATTTGACCATTGTATTCTTCATTGTATTGTTTTTAATTGTATTCTTTTGCTATTGTATTCTTCATTGTATTGTTTTAAATTGTATTCTTTTGCTATTGTATTCTTCATTGTATAGTTTTAAATTGTATTCTTTTGCCATTGTTTTGAACCTACACTTCCGCAAGGTTCCACAAATGTCAAGGACAGTGCCAGCAACCTAAAAAAGAAATAAAAATTAAAATTACATATGCTCCGGGAAATTTAAATTGAAAACTGGTCTTACATTTTCAACACAGTATTATAAATCCGACTCAGGAACCATGAGGCAGGAATTTTTTGACCGGCTCCTAACTCTTGCTAATGACAGTGAACAATAGTTAACGCGTCTTTTGAGTTGGAAATTTTGTTCGTGTTGACTTGCGTCTCGCCACACAGACGCCGTTCGACAGTGTGCAGTTCGGGTATTGAAAACCCAGATTTGTAATTGGCAAGCGCTCAACAGGGCGCGGTCGGGGAAGATCTTAATCACGGCTGACCTCGTTTTTTTGTGGGGGGACACTCAGTTTAGAATGCGGGCAATTGCTCTGAAACGCCATTTAATTCTCTTTGTGCCTAATGTGCTTTAAGAGCTGGATAAATCTCTCTTTATTAAGGAATTCCATATAAATTTTAAGAAATGTATGGCATTACTAAACAGAATATTCCCTTACTATAAAGAAATGATGAAAGATTCTGAAAAAACCAAGCATTATTTTCTTCAAAGTATTTTCGTTTGAAAATACGTCTTATTAGATCTGTGTGAAGATTTGACATTTTTAAATGTTGTTGTTTATATGAATTTTAAGTTCATGTTATTTGTTTGTAGTTTAATTTATTTAAAAATTTTATTAAATTTTTTAACTACGACAAACAATTTAAAAAACGTTTTAGTGTCCGACATTTTTTTTAAAAATAAAGGTTATATGATTATTTTATTTTTAAATTATTTATTCATAGTTTATTTATTTAATTTAATTTGTAAATTAGTTTCTGATATTGAACAGTATCTGCCTTAGGTAAAAATATAACTCTTATTATAAGAGTTTTCTCTTTCTGGAATTAAAATTCTGCCAGTAGTATATTTATGGTTTCTGAAATACACTACTGGCCATTAAAATTGCTACACCAGGAAGAAATGCAGATACCAAAATGATATTCATTAGACAAATATATTAGACTGGAAATAAAAAGTGATTAAATTTTCAGGAAATTTAGGTGCATAGATCTGGAGAAATCAATAGCCAGAACAACCACCTCTGGCCATAATAACAACACTTATACGCCTGGGCATTGAGTCAAACAGAGATTGGATGGCATGTATAGGTACAGATGCCCATGCGACTTCAACGCGATGTCACAGCTCATAAACCGTAGTGACTGGCCTATGGTGACGAGCCAGTCGCTCGACAACCATGGACCAGACGTTTTCTATAGGCGAGAGATCTGGTGAACGTGCAGGCCAGGGCAACAGCCGAACATTTTCGTATCAAGGAAGGTCCGTACAATACCGGCAAAATGTGGTAGTGCATTATCCTGCTGAAATGTAGGGTTTCGCAGAGCTCAAATAAAGGGTAGAGCCACGGGTCGTAACGCACCAGAAATGTAACGTGCACTGTTCAGAGTGCCGTCAATGCGAACAAGAGGTGACCGAGATGTGTATCCAATAGCACCCCATACCATCACGCCAAATGATGGGCTAGTTAGACAATGACGATTTTGCTGTTATAGATCTGTTTAATGTTATAGATAAATTTAATTATTTTCTAGTTTTAATAAAATTAACAAATTTTATTATAAACTTACTCATCAATGAAAACGCATTGTGTTAATTCATATCATAACATAAATATTGCCATACCAACAAGAGAATTTTCTATATCTGCTGTAATATTCACTATTCTTATTAAATATTTATTATTCTAACAATTTTAAGCAATAAATAGTATAAAGGTTTCTAGAATATCATCATCATCAGTGGCGCAACAGCCCCATTGTTGCCCAATGGCCGTCTGCCAACTGGCAGACTACGAGACGAGAGATGTTTTTCATTTTACAGGGTAAGGTTGTCAGCCTTACGCCCAAAACTCAACAGTCATATTTGTTAGCTTCTCTACTAGTAGCTAGTTGTGTCAGGATGAAATACTCTCTTCCAATTTACATTACTTTTTATTTACACAATTAATATATACATACACATCGTACCTTGTGCCTCTTCTACAACAGTATTAATATTTTAAAAGCCAAGAGGCGGTCCCTGACCGTCTGTTTTGATCTGACGCTCCTAGCGCTCAACTCGCGGTCTGAAGATCTCACCGCAACTGCCTACCACACTGGACCACATTAAGGACCCAGTTACTGGTCACAGTTACCAGTTATAACCGCGACCTCTCGCGGTTATAATTAAACCTCAGATATTAGACAAGGATCCGCGGTTTAAAGTGGATTCCGAACCACTATAAATATCATGGTAACATCAATATCAACAACTCGAATCCGAAACCTGTGGCACCGAAAGCCAGATACTCGGTTTACTTATTCTAAGCATATAATTAATTTTAATTTTCGATCAATTTACTTAAAAATTGTACAAATAAAATTTATCGCACATATGTAGAGTTCCAAATCTTGATATTAAACTGAAAGAAAATTTATTACTGGATTTTTGTCCGAAAGAGAAAGAAATAAAAAAAAAAAAACATTGCCAAGTGGGGGGAAAAAAAGAAAATTCACTTTCTCTGCGCTTTCGTCTCTACGTTGATGGCCTACTCTTTGTGATGTCATGACGTCTGCGAAATTCCATCATTCAGATGCAAGGCTATTATATTCTAGGTGGCATTGAGTATATCTATGCATAATTAAAGGTTACAATTTTTAAACAACTCATACTTAAATAATATAAATCATTTATATAAATTGTCTAATTAAATCTTATCACTTTTATCCGAGAATTCCACATAATTTTGTTTTTCGCCTTTAATCTGATAGCATTTATTTTTACGTATATAATAGTATTAATTTTAAAATAACTTAATAATACTATAAATATTTACAGTTTTTAAGAATAACTCATTTTATGGCCCAGTTTTACGATTATCTAAGAAACTAGAAAATCCAATGAGAAGAAAAACAAGTAATATAAAAAAAAAAAAAAATCTTCAATCAAAAATCAAATATCAGTTCAAATCTACAATCGCTCATAAAATACTTTTTATTCATCCACTCAAGTTCAAATACATTTTTTTTTAACTTGTCGTGGATGACACTGGATGTTAATACATTTTTTTCGAATATGAATTCAGTAATTAAATTTAATGAATAATTTTAGTTTTTTTTTTTTTTTTTTAGATTTAAGTTGCATATATCTGTCAATAGAGGGCGCCAGATAAACTTTAAAAAATGAATGAAAATTATTTATATAGAACTTTCTGAAGTAGAGTGAGAAAAAAAGTAGGAATTGACTTTAAAAAATTTGTTTTTATATTACTTGTTTCTTTTACTAAAGTCTCTCGGAATTTCTCCGTATTTGTAGGCAGCTTTTCGTGTATCTTACCTGTATCTCATACAAGGGAGAGACTACAAGAAAAGTAGAAGAAAAAGTGAGATTTCTATTCTGACAGGAGTGTTTGGGTCTTCTTGACCCCCGCGCATGCGTTAACGTTTTAAATAAATTTAACATAATGGCGATGATAGCATACAAGTGTTAGCAGCATAGACTGAAAATGTTTTTTGCTAGTTTTTATGGGGATGGCAAATTAACTGAAAGTTCTGATTATTGTAAATTTAATGAAATTTCAGAACTTGAACAGGAAACATAATTTGAACAGGAAGTAAATTTTGTAGATTCATATTCAGCAATGAACTATAATTATAAGTTTAATTTCAGTAAAGAAGGAACAAAGGGATAATAAATATCTCATCCAAAGTTACACTGTCAATAATGTGTCACACCTGGTGACTTTACAGAGCTTTTCAAAATTGTCGTGCTACAATATAATGATTTGAAAGAATTTGCTGTAAACCAACAAACGAGGAATAAAGTATATCATCATCGTAATATTTGGCTCAACAGCCCATGGTGGGCCAAGGCCTTCTAACAGATTTCGAAACATAAGAATTTTTTCTTTTTACGGGGTATGTTTGTTAGCGCTTCAGCACTTCTCAACTCCTCGTCTACGCCCAACCTCTTGAAATTTCGCTCTATGGTCGTATTTGACCGGAAACTATGGTTTAAAGTTGATTCCGAACCACTACAAACATCTATGACACGGCAGGGCTCGAACCCGAAAACAGCCACCAATTACTTGTTTAAAAGACAATCAGATTTTAGAGTTAGCCACTTTAAATGGAGAAATTATAAATAACTAGGTCCACTTGAAACTATAGATGTATATTTAATTCAGTAAACATTTTTGATGTTATTGGATTGCTATTTGATGCATATCTCGTGATTCTCCCACGTAATGCTAATGCGATGACTTTATTAAAAAATGTGTTATATTGTTAGCTAGCTAGTCACTAGGCCATAAGACCCCAAAAGTATTCCACTATGTATGAAAAAACTGTTCAAAGGCTACAAAAGATACCAAAAAGGCAAAGCGGCCTAAGAAATCAGCTGTCCTTCGTATACATAAAAAGGGATGAACAAAATCCTATAGAAAGGCATTATCAGCGTGTGAAAAATGGGATAAACCTTTAGTTAAACACACTCTATCATCATATACGTACAAAGATTTTTCTGAAGAACGTACTGATGAATAGTCTTTATAACAAAAAGTGTTCATATAATGTAATTTGTATAAAAGGAAGATAATTATTTTCTAATTTTGAATTGATTTATCTTAGTGAATAATGGATTTTCACGTTTTATTTCATCGAAATTTTGCAAACATAAATATAATCTAAAACATATTTTATAAAGATTTGATAATATTTAAACCAGAAAATAGTATCTATTTCACATATAAAATGATTAAATGTGTCTATAAGTAAAAAGAAAAAGTATGCTTCAAAAAAGATTTAAAAAACTAGAGGCAAATCAAAATTATTATATTCTATTTTGAAATTGCTATTTAAATCAAATAAGGCTTATATGCTAAAAAAAACATTGACATTTTAAAAGAAATTTTTGTTTTGTTAAAAGAGTTGCTCTGTTGAGAAATTAGTTATTGGGGACGAATCAACCCCATGCGTGTATTAGTGTGCTGAAATTGAGTGTGTGGGCTGAAGGATTAAGCCCTTAATGATGTTTGTAGAAGAAAATTGAAAATACCATTGGACTAGAAGCATTTGGATCTATAAAAGATGCTCATAAAAACGCATCATTCAGTTAAAGGGAAAAAGAGGGGGGATCTCCAAGTAACCTATGGTTTACCTTCGCTATACCCTATGTATAGTTTTACAAAAGTCCTTCAAGATAGAAATTTCTAATTGTATGGAATATTTGGTCAGAAAGAGCGGATTTCTCTTTACAAGGAAAATCAGGCTTTGTGTGTTCCAGAGAAAAGATTGAATACACCAAATTGTTTTGTAAAACAAACCGTAGCGTGCTCAGCATGTGTGCAAAAGGGATTAAGTTAGAAGCATGCCTTGAACTCGCATTTTCAGAAAAGCGTGTGCGGAGTGTCTTTCAATAAATAGGCTGGATGGCGGGAGTTTAGTAGGTTTTCTACTATACAACAAGTACAAGCGAGTTACTTACTACTGTGACCAAAAAGTAAGACCTATTTTCAATTTAAAATTCTTGGGGCTTATGGATTTTCAGTTTTTTTTTCTTTTTTAGGTTGCTGGCACTATCCTTGACATCTGTGTGAAATTTCGCGTCAAAATATTTATTAGTGTTTGAGTTACGCTTGGCTTTGTGACACGCTAAAACTGATTCTGGCGACTTTTGAAATGTCTGAATGAATTGAGCAAAGAACTTGCATTCAATTTTGTCTGCGAAACGTATAGAATGTTGCAGAAGGCATTCAGTGAGCATTCTTATATCGGAAAGAAATGTTTACTGCACGTTTACAAATGTTAATAAACAGTTCAAAGAAGGCCGAGAACGCGTTGAAGACGAAGTTAATATTTGCACAAGCCCTGTAGGCATTTCTCAGTGCCAGCCAGGATATCTTGTTAAAATTTATGTAGTTTCTCCTACACGACACGCAATTGTGAGGTAGCTACCCCTAAAGAAGGCCTCCTAGTGACAATTATTTTCTTCATCACCCGTATATGTGTTGTTTTGTGGTATGCATTAGTAAGGCAAGTGACCCACCGTTGTACGACAGCAATATATATATATATACATAATGTTTATAAATATATGTAGATTAAATGGACTACTTTCTGCCCTTCGGATAACGCTGAATCTTCTACGTACTTGCATTGTTGTGGCGAATGGCGCTATGTTAAACTGTTTGTATTTGGGAACTGTTTGGGGAAAAACACTTGTAAAAAAACAGCCTTAAAAAGTTTTTTTTATAAAAAAAATAAAAACCTTACATTTTTTTTTTTAATGTACGATAGCGCAAGAGCTTAAAAGAGTTTATAACTCAAACTATAAAAAAAGTTTAATTTAAAAAATAACAACCCCAAAGTTCGTTTTCTCTGACCAAGGCAGACATAGCAATTTCTCAAAAGGTTTAACTTGTTGACATCAGTATTTGTCCAGCAAGGAAGCACTAACCGTACATAACCAAGCCATCTAATAATCGGGTATATCCATGTGACACGGGGATTTTCTGCGTGGTGAGGTAATGAATACAAATAAGAATGAATGGAAGCCAAACCAGAAGTCTCCTGATCAAAGTGTGGCGACATATAGATTTTCTCATGAAATACGAGATCACATTAACTGAAAACACAATACTCCATCAAAGTATGCGATTGTGGGAAGATCGCTAAATGGATTTCTGGATGTTATATTAGACATAAAAAGTTATGTATACCTCACATTTTAGAAAATATCGAGCTTTGAGACAATATTGGAAAAACTGAAAAGAAAATATACGAAATGCTGACATTTTCACACGCGATCTTTTATGATATTTAATTTTCCAATTTTGTATTTCGATGTGCTATTTTTCTAACGATTTGTAATTTTAACAGATTGTAAATTTCATTCCACTGTTTGATTTGTGCGTGTTTTGTATATTAAAAGTAAAATAGCTTTACATGAATGAGTTAATAAATAATTGTTGTATTTTATGAAACTATAATAATTTATTCATTTATGAATCCTTTATTGCATTTTTTTAAACACTGTGCACTTTTCAGTAGTTATAATAAAATTGCACAATTTTCAAACAGTTTTTTCTGTTTCTTCTATTTCGATTATAATGATGAAATGGATCTGTTTTGATATTGAATCTTTTTCTGTTTCTGTTATAATGATAATAAATATATTTAAATAATATTGTCTTCCACTACTGCCGAGTTTTAATAAAAGAAAGTTATCCATCGTTCAGTAGCCTTGAAAATAAGTCATAAAGTCACAGTTTTTTTCTTCTATTTCTATTGTAATGATGAAATTGAACTGTTATATTAATGAATCTTCTTTTATTTTTGCTATAATGGTAATAAATATATTTAAATAACGTCCTATCCCACTACAGCAGCATTATAAATGAAAATAACCCAAAAAGGCAGTTATCCATCGTTCAGTAGCATTGATGATTATACTATAAGTCACATACATTCACTGTATTTTTCTGTTTCTTTTTCTGTTATAATGAGGAAATTGAACTGTTATAATAATAAATCTCCTTCTATTTCTGTTACAAAGGTAATAAATAGATTTAAATAATACTGTATCCCACTACAGTCGAGTTATAAGTTTAAATAACCCAAGAAAAACAGCTATCCATTGTTCAGTAACTTTGAAGATTGTATAAGTCACATAAAATCACAGTATTTTCTCTTTATTTTTCTATTATAATTTTGAAATTGAACTGTTATAATAATGAATCTTCTATTTCTTTTAAAATAAATATATTTAAATCATGTTATCTGCCACTACAGCCGATTGATAAGTTAAAATAACAAAATAAAGTTATCCCTCGTTCAATAGAATTGAAGATAAGTCATATAAAGCCATTTTTTCTGTTTTTCTGTTTATATTACAATGATTAGATTGAACTGTTATAACAATGAATCTCCTTTTATCTCTGTTATAATGTTAATAAATATATTTAAATAACGTTGTATCCCACTGCAGTCAAGTTATTTCAAATAACTCAAGAAAAACAGCTATCCATTTTTCAGTAACTTTGAAAATTATATAGGTCACAAAATTTTTCTGTTTCTTTTTCTATTATAATGATGAAATTGAACCGTTATAATAATGATTCGTCTTCTATTTCTCTTCTGTAACTGTTATAATAATGAATCTCCTATTTCCGTTATAATTATAATAAATATAATCTTTGTCTCTCGCTATATGAATTATATTTTTATACGGTGGTTAATTTCATTTTTAAGGATTGTTTTAAAAGTATTAGTATTGAAATTTATCTTTTGTTAAAAATTAATTATTTTTTATATTTTGTGTGTATAAAGTAAATATTTCAGGTATTATACGATAACAACATGAATGAATGAGTCTAATAAATATTATCTGTCACATTTCTTCCAAAAATGTGAAAATTTATCCGGTTATATTTATTGTAGTCTTTCCCCAAAATGTTCGCCGTAACAAAAAGCTCATTTCCTCTTTCGCTTAACAAAAGCCATTCTGGAAAACATTTCTAACAGATCAATGTAGCAACAATCTTTCGTTTAAAAAATACTTACCTGTAAAAGAATTATTTGAACTAAATAAAAGTAAAAAGAACTTTCTTATATATATATATATCAAATAATACATTACAGACATATAATATCTTATGAAATGATTTCAGCGAAATGCTACAAGCCATTCTATAGATGTTGGCTTTTCGCTGTTTCGCTTTCGATTGCTTTTAATCAATAATCATTTTTAAAAGAACTGTTTGTTTAATTAGTAATCATTTTTCAAAGACTTGTTTGTTTGGTTAATAATGATTTTTCAAAAGACTGTTTGTTTAGATAATAATCATTTTTAAAAGAACTGTTTGTTTAATTAGTAATCATTTTTCAAAGAATTGTTTGTTTGGTTAATAATGATTTTTCAAAAGACTGTTTGTTTAGCTAATAATCATTTTTAAAAGAACTGTTTGTTTAATTAGTAATCATTTTTCAAAGAATTGTTTGTTTGGTTAATAATCCTTTTTCAAAAGACTGTTTGTTTAGCTAATAATCCTTTTTTAAAAGAACCATTTATTTAATTAGTAATCATTTTTCAAAGAATTGTTAGTTTAATTAATAATCATTTCTTAAAGAACTGTTTGTTTAATTAGTAATAATCTTTAAAATAACTCTTTGTTTGTTTAATAATCAAATTTTAAATAACTATTTGTTTAATTAATAATAATTTTTGAAAGAATTGTTTTGTTTCATTAATAATCATTTTTCAAATAACTTTTTGTTTAATTAATAATAAATTTTGAAATAAATGTTTGTTTAATTAATAATAATTCTTCAATGATATGTCTATTTAAATAGTAATAATTTTTCAAAGAAAGGTTTGTTTAATGAATAACTATTTTTCTAAGAATTGTTTGTTTCATTAATCATCATTTTTCAAAGAACTGTTTGTTTAGTTAATAATCCTATTTCAAAAAACTTTGTTTATTTAATTAATAATGATTTTTTATAGAACTGTTTATTTAATTAATAATAATTTTAAAACTGTTTATTTGATTAATAATAAAATTAAATTGTTTATTTAATTAATAATAATTTTAAAATTGTTTATTTAATTAGTAATCATTCGTAAAAGAACCCTTTGTTTAATTAATAATCATTTGTCAAAGAACCCCTTGTTTAATTAATAATTAGTTTTTGAAGAACTGTTTATTTAAATATCAATCAGTTTCAAAGAACAGTTTATTTAATTAATAATTATTTTTAAAATAACTATTTGTTTTATTAATAATCATTTTTCAAACAACTGTTTTTTTTTTTGTTTATCTTTTTTCAAAGAACTTCGTTTAATTAATAATCATTTTTTTATAAAGTTGTTTATTTAATTAATAATCGTCCTCCATAGAACTTTAGCTTAATTAATATTAATTTTTTAAAGAATTATTTATTCAATTAGTAATCATTTTTCAAAAAACTGTTTGTTTAATAAATAAGCATTTTTCAAAGAGCTGTTTTTTGGTTAATCATTTAATCATTTTTCAAACAACTTTGTTTAACTAATAATCATTTTTATAAAGTTATTTATTTAATTAATAATCGTCTTCCGTAGAACTGTTTGTTTCATTAATAATCATCTTTTAAAGACTGTTTCATTAATAATCATCATTAATAATCATCTTTTAAAGACTGTTTGTTTTGTTTCATTAATAATCATCTTTTAAAGACTGTTTGTTTCATTATTAATCATCTTTTAAAGATAGTTTGTTTCATTAATAATCATCTTTTAAAGACTGTTTGTTTCATTAATAATCATCTTTTAAAGACTGTTTGTTTCATTAATAATCATCTTTTAAAGACTGTTTGTTTCATTATTAATCATCTTTTTAAAGACTGTTTGTTTCATTAATAATCATCTTTTAAAGACTGTTTGTTTCATCATCTTTTAAAGACTGTTTGTTTCATTAATAATCATCTTTTAAAGACTGTTTGTTTCATTAATAATCATCTTTTAAAGACTGTTTGTTTCATTAATAATCATCTTTTAAAGACTGTTTGTTTCATTAATAATCATCTTTTAAAGACTGTTTGTTTCATTATTAATCATCTTTTAAAGACTGTTTGTTTCATTAATAAAGATCAGACTTTTAAAGAAAGACTGTTTGTTTCATTAATAATCATCTTTTAAAGACTGTTTGTTTCATTAATAATCATCTTTTAAAGACTGTTTGTTTCATTAATAATCATCTTTTAAAGACTGTTTGTTTCATTATTAATCATCTTTTAAAGACTGTTTGTTTCATTAATAATCATCTTTTAAAGACTGTTTGTTTCATTAATAATCATCTTTTAAAGACTGTTTGTTTCATTAATAATCATCTTTTAAAGACTGTTTGTTTCATTAATAATCATCTTTTAAAGACTGTTTGTTTCATTAATAATCATCTTTTAAAGACTGTTTGTTTCATTAATAATCATCTTTTAAAAACTGTTTGTTTAATTAATAATAAATTTTGAAGCAACTGTTTGTTTAATTAATAATCAATTTTGAAACAACTGTTTGTTTAATTAATAATAAATTTTGAAGCAACTGTTGTTTAATTAATAATAAATTTTGAAGCAACTGTTTGTTTAATTAATAATCAATTTTGAAACAACTGTTTGTTTAATTAATAATAAATTTTGAAGCAACTGTTGTTTAATTAATAATAAATTTTGAAGCAACTGTTTGTTTAATTAATAATCATTTGTCCAATAACTGTTTCATTTCACACAAACGATAAACGTCTTAAACTGCCAAAAGTAACAATACACAGTTTTCTCATCTTCACCTAAAGTTGATTGTGTTGATCGTGCAATTTTGTATACAGCCCCTTAGGAACGATGACTCCCCCTCGTGTGATCTGATGCTCTTGAAGGACAAAGGGAGCAATTACATCACGGGCAAATCCTAACACCCACGCGCAGGAGGAATGTCTAAGAGGCGAATCATGACGAAAAAATGTCAATAATCCTCCTCGCAAATATACTTACTCTAAGAGTGATAAAAATTTCAAGAAGAAAATATTATCTTGCGTTGGATAATAAACTCTTATTCTTTCTAAATTTATTAGAATTTATCATTTCATTATCACTTGGAAAGTTAATCAATTCAGTTCGATTCTAAAAGGGTTTCGATTTTTTACGAATATTTGTAATAAAAACGTATTTAAAAATATGTTTTGCAGTTTAATTCGGATATGAATTATGTGTTACTAATAATAACCAATTAAATTAATCGTGTATTTCTTTATGTGCATTGAGAAAAAAATATTCTTGTATTCTTGGACGTGAATGGCTGAGTGGCCAGCGCTCGGTACTACAGTTTTCGGTTCTGGCGGTGCCATGGATGTTTGTAGTGTAGATCCACTTTAAAACGTAGGTCCTGGTCTAACATGATCCTAGAGTGTTGCGGGGGTATTGTTACTCCGCATCCGTAGCCTACCTTCAAGCTACACGCACCCCCTGGGTAGTGCTAATTGAGTAACGTCAGTGTTGCGCTTGCCTTAAGGCATCCAAGACAACTGTCTAAATGTTTGCCAACTGCATTAGAACAATATATGTATGTTGTTGTTGTTGTTGTTATCGTGTCCATGGATTTAAAATATTGTAATTAAAGTTAGATCAAAACGATATATATATATTTGAATTCTTAAATTTTTTTTCCATAAAATAAACTTAAGGTTCAATTTTTCTTTCTGTTCTATAAATCTTATACTGGTTATATAGTGCCTAACCAATGAAAAATCCAACTTAGTTAATTTAGCAAAAAGCATTATTTATATTAAATTTCAATAAAATGGTTTTGTTCATTTCCAAAATTTAGATTTATAGTTTTATTAATTCAGTTTTAGTTTGAAATAATATGCTGTTATAAAAATCAGAAAGATTTTTAATTTTCTAGTTAATTTCATTTAATTTTGAAACTTTTTATGCATATTAGATTGGGAGAGAAAAGGGCCTGATGGCCCAGTGGCTAGTGATGTGGAGCTCTGTATTACGAGGTTCGAGTCCCGGCGGTGCTATAGATGTTTGTAATGGTTCGGAGTACACTTTAAACCGTAAGTCCCGGTCTAATAGGATCATAGAGCGTTGTGAGGGTAGTGTTACTTGCGACCGTAGCATATCTTCAAGCTACACGAGCCCCCTGAGTAGTGCTAAAGGAGTAACAAAGGTGCAGTCCTTGCTTATGGCATAAAGCTTAATTGTCTATGTATTTTGAGCTGTATTAGAAAAACAGATTGAGATTTGCCCGATTCGTGGCTCAGTGGCCGCTGGAGAGCATTAGGGAAGACCCCGCATTTGTATCCATACGATATACAAATGCGGGGTAGTTCCCCCTTAAAGTCCTCCGGGTAGACACTGACCTGCTTTTTCAGCATCACGGAGCCATGTCAGACTTTTATGTACAGGTACTCCTTCGCAACCGAAGCTACATCCCTTCTTCAATGAAACCACACGGGTTCTTGGACTTGGTCTAGATGTTGCTGTCTGCCAAATAAGATAAGAAACAAACAAAACAAACCCCCTCCCCAAAAAAAAAAAAAAAATTGAAATTTTGAAGGTATGCAGATATGAACCTCATTGAGAATATACAACAATAATTTGAAAATAGTCTTCTTGAGGTTTTTCTGAATTCCTCAAGGCTACAAACATTGACAATTTGAAGCAAAATTTTACAAATGATTATTATATTTACTGAAGCCAAGAATCCTGGGATAATGTCCTTTATGTTATTTAATAAATTTCATCTAAATCTCTGGTACATATTAATTTAAAAATTTTATATTCATGAACATTATATGCATCCTTAAATAATGTACATTTATTGTATGAAAGTTTTAAAACAAAGTATCTACATACTTTTACAGTTCTTTTAAAAGTTCAAGTTTTTGAACTTTTAAAAGAATTGTAAAGTTATGTAGATACTTTGTACTATATAAGGTTTTAATAAGATTTTTTTCAAAATTTTATATTTTCTTTCCATATTTAACACTATTATGTGTGCTATTATATATTTTACATGGCAGGTAATAATCTAGAAACGCTAAAACACAGATTTTTATACCCAATATAGCATATGAATATTTTTTTTATTTTTTGTTTTTCATATAAAAAAACCAATTTTGAGAGAAAACTTCATATATTATTTTCTTGTAAAATTTCCTCGTTATTTTATTAATCATAAAAATATGGGTATTGTTTTGAGGAGCGGGGTTTTTCGTATCCTAAATCAGTTTTTTATTCAAACTTTTATTAACAACTATTCAACTTTCAAAGTTTCTTATTGGTTTATTTATTTATTTTTAATTTCTTTCACGAGCTATTCTTATTGGTTTATTTAAATTTCTTTCACGCACTTTTTTATTAAATTTCTTTCGCGTGCTTTTAATAAATCGTTCGGAATTCTATTTTTCTTTGTTTAATTTCTTTTGCGTGCTTTTTTGCATAATCGTTTGGAATTTAGTTTTTAATTTTTAAATTTCTTTCGCGTTCTTTTTTATTAAATTTCTTTCGCGTGCTTTTAATAAATCGTTCGGAATTCTATTTTTCTTTGTTTAATTTCTTTTGCGTGCTTTTTTGCATAATCGTTTGGAATTTAGTTTTTAATTTTTAAATTTCTTTCGCGTTCTTTTTTATTAAATTTCTTTCGCGTGCTTTTAATAAATCGTTCGGAATTCTAATTTTCTTTGTTTAATTTCTTTTGCGTGCTTTTTTGCATAATCGTTTGAATTTAGTTTTTAATTTTTAAATTTCTTTTTCGCGTTCTTTTTATTAAATTTCTTTCGCGTGCTTTTAATAAATCGTTCGAATTCTAATTTTCTTTTGTTTAATTTCTTTTTGCGTGCTTTTTTTGCATAATCGTTTGAATTTAGTTTTTAATTTTTAAATTTCTTTTCGCGTTCTTTTTATTAAATTTCTTTCGCGTGCTTTTAATAAATCGTTCGAATTCTATTTTTCTTTGTTTAATTTCTTTTGCGTGCTTTTTTTGCATAATCGTTTGGAATTTAGTTTTTAATTTTTAAATTTCTTTCGCGTTCTTTTTTATTAAATTTCTTTCGCGTGCTTTTAATAAATCGTTCGAATTCTAATTTTCTTTGTTTAATTTCTTTTGCGTGCTTTTTTTGCATAATCGTTTTGGAATTTAGTTTTTAATTTTAAATTTCTTTCGCGTTCTTTTATTAAATTTCTTTCGCGTGCTTTTAATAAATCGTTCGGAATTCTATTTTTCTTTGTTTAATTTCTTTTGCGTGCTTTTTTGCATAATCGTTTGGAATTTAGTTTTTAATTTTTAAATTTCTTTCGCGTTCTTTTTTATTAAATTTCTTTCGCGTGCTTTTAATAAATCGTTCGGAATTCTATTTTTCTTTGTTTAATTTCTTTTGCGTGCTTTTTTGCATAATCGTTTGGAATTTAGTTTTTAATTTTTAAATTTCTTTCGCGTTCTTTTTATTAAATTTCTTTCGCGTGCTTTTAATAAATCGTTCGGAATTCTATTTTTCTTTGTTTAATTTCTTTTGCGTGCTTTTTTGCATAATCGTTTGGAATTTAGTTTTTAATTTTTTAAATTTCTTTCACGTTCTTTTTATTAAATTTCTTTTAAAAGTGCTTTTAATAAATCGTTCGTTCTATTTTTTCTTTGTTTAATTTCTTTTGCGTGCTTTTTGCATAATCGTTTGGAATTTAGTTTTTAATTTTTAAATTTCTTTCGCGTTCTTTTTTATTAAATTTCTTTCGCGTGCTTTTAATAAATCGTTCGAATTCTATTTTTCTTTGTTTAATTTCTTTTGCGTGCTTTTTTGCATAATCGTTTGGAATTTAGTTTTTTAATTTTTAAATTTCTTTCGCGTTCTTTGTTATTAAATTTCTTTTTCGCGTGCTTTTAATAAATCGTTCGGAATTCTATTTTTCTTTTGTTTAATTTCTTTTTGCGTGCTTTTTGCATAATCGTTTGGAATTTAGTTTTTAATTTTTAAATTTCTTTCGCGTTCTTTTTATTAAATTTCTTTCGCGTGCTTTTAATAAATCGTTCGAATTCTAATTTTCTTTGTTTAATTTCTTTTGCGTGCTTTTTTTGCATAATCGTTTGGAATTTAGTTTTAATTTTAAATTTCTTTCGCGTTTTTTTTATTAAATTTCTTTTTTTTTTTTTTTTTTTTTTTTTTCACGCGTGCTTTTAATAAATCGTTCGAATTCTATTTTTCTTTGTTTAATTTCTTTTTGCGTGCTTTTTTGCATAATCGTTTGAATTTAGTTTTTAATTTTTAAATTTCTTTCGCGTTCTTTTTTATTAAATTTCTTTTTCGCGTGCTTTTAATAAATCGTTCGGAATTCTATTTTTCTTTGTTTAATTTCTTTTGCGTGCTTTTTTTTGCATAATCGTTTGAATTTAGTTTTAATTTTTAAATTTCTTTTCGCGTTCTTTTTATTAAATTTCTTTCGCGTGCTTTTAATAAATCGTTCGAATTCTATTTTTCTTTGTTTAATTTCTTTTGCGTGCTTTTTGCATAATCGTTTGAATTTAGTTTTTTTTAATTTTTAAATTTCTTTCACGTTCTTTTTATTAAATTTTTTCGCGTGCTTTTAATAAATCGTTCGGAATTTATTTTTCTTTTGTTTAATTTCTTTTGCGTGCTTTTTTTGCTAATCGTTTGAATTTAGTTTTTAATTTTTTTAAATTTCTTTCGGAAATTAAATTTCTTTCGCGTGCTTTTAATAAATCGTTCGGAATTCTATTTTTCTTGTTTAATTTCTTTTGCGTGCTTTTTTTTGCATAATCGTTTGGAATTTAGTTTTTTAATTTTTAAATTTCTTTCGCGTTCTTTTTTTATTAAATTTCTTTCGCGTGCTTTTAATAAATCGTTCGAATTCTATTTTTCTTTTGTTTAATTTCTTTTGCGTGCTTTTTTGCATAATCGTTTGAATTTAGTTTTTAATTTTTTAAATTTCTTTTCGCGTTCTTTTTTTTTTTAATTTCTTTCGCGTTTTTTAATAAATCGTTCGGAATTTTTTTCTTTGTTTACTTTTGCGTGCTTTTTGCATAATCGTTTGGAATTTCTTAATTTTTATTTCTCTTTTTTTTTTTTATATTATCGTTTGGAAATCTTTCTTACTTCTTTTTTTTAATTTCTTACATTCTCTCTTTTTTTTTTTAATTTTTAATTTTAGTTTTAATTTAGTTTAATTTTAGTTTACTAATTTCTAGTTTAATTTCTAATTTTTTTCATTATGTTTTTAATTTTTTAATCGTTTTTTTTTTTTAAATTTTGGAATCGATTTTAAATCATTTGGAATTTTTTCATACTTCTTTTTTTTTTTTAAATTCTCACATTCTCTCTTTTTTCTTCAATTCCTTCTATTAGCTCACACTCTTCCTATATATATCTTGATCAAATTTTCAATCGTTCATAAAATACTTTTTATTCATCCACTCAAGTTCAAATACATTTTTTTAACTTGTAGTGGATGACACTTGATGTTAATACAGTTTTTTCAAATATTAATTAATTTATTAAATTTAGTTCAATAATTTTTTTTTTTTTTTTAGATTTAAGTTGCATATATCTACCAATAGATGGCGCCAGATAAACTTAAAAAAAATGAATGAAAATTATTTATAAAGGACTTTCTGCAATAGAGTGAAAAAAAAGTTGGAATTGACTTTAAATTTTTTTTTTTTATATTACTTGTTTTTTAATTTCTTACACGTGCTTTTTATAAATTGGTTTGTAAATCTATATATATATATATATATATATTTTTTTAATTTCTTACACTTGATTTTCTTAAAAAATCGTTTCGAATTCTATAGTTTATTTTTTATTTAATCTGTTCTCTTTTTTCAATTTTGAACGATAACTGATGAACATAATTAATTAACTGGATATGATTATTTATATTTTTCTTTGTTTATTTAGGATTGTTGCTATGTGTTTTATTCTTATATTCAATTCTAAATTTTATGGGTAGCCCGATCCCATTATTTATTTATTTACTTTATTTTATTTCTTTTTTTTTTCCGAATTTTATATTTTTTTAATTCAATGACGGATAATTCTAAAGTTGATTTTGTTAAAGATTTTTTAAAGATGTTTTTTTCACATTAATTTCTAAATTTCTTGCATTTACAGCTACAGAAAACGCATCTGTTAGAAATATCCTTCCATTTCAGTTCGGTTCACAAGAAATATTAATACAGCCGACGACAAAACACAACGAAGTTAATAACCCTATATATAAGAGGGGTTATAAACAACGTCAAAAAAGAAAATAACTTTTTGAAATAACAGTATGTTATTCGGTATAGCATGGACGAAAGTGGTTACATTGTAAAAAGAAAACGCTCGTAAAACCATAAACCGGTTAAATTGTGTTATTCAATAGATGGCTTGTAGCGATAAAGTATTTTTACGGTTCTGGAAGCTTTTAATTTCAACAAATGTAGTTTTTTTTACGATATCAACAAAACATAATACGTAATTAGGCATATATTTTGTGGTCAAAACAGAGGTCATGTTTTAATATTTTCCTATTGAATTCTTTTTTAATATTTCGACAAAGAACAATTAATATGCCATTTTTACTCGCACATTTGTGTATACCTGCTTTCGGGTAGGATGGTATAGTCTCTGACTGGAGGAACATATGATACCATAAATTGCTCTTACCCAATTCGGCATATGCCATTTTGACTCACACATCTGATTACACTTTTTTTTTTTTTTGTTAGAATGGCATAGACTGTGACACGTAGAACAAATGATGCCATAAGCTGTTGTTACCCACTTCGGAATGCATTATTTTGACTCACTCATCTGATTATACTTGTTTTCGATTAGAATAGCACAGACTGTAAATGGAAGAACACATGATGTCATAAGTTGCTGTTAACCACTTCGGCCTATGCCATTTTGACTCACTTATATACTTGTTTTCGGTTAAAATGACATAGACTGTGACTAGAAGAAGTCATGATGCCATAAGTTGTTGTTAACCACTTCGTTATCTATCATTTTGACTCACACATTTGATTATACTTGTTTTCGATTAGAATGGCACAGACAGTGACTGGAAGAACACATGATGCCATAAGTTGCTGTTTCCCACTACGGTATAGTTATGTCATTTTGACACACACATCTGATTATATTTGTTTTCGGTTAGAATAGCATAGACTGTAAATGGAAGAACACATGATGTCATAAGTTGCTGTTAACCACTTCGGCCTATGCCATTTTGACTCACTTATATACTTGTTTTCGGTTAAAATTACATAGACTGTGACTAGAAGAAGTCATGATGCCATAAGTTGTTGTTAACCACTTCGTTATCTATCATTTTGACTCACACATTTGATTATACTTGTTTTCGATTAGAATGGCACAGACAGTGACTGGAAGAACACATGATGCCATAAGTTGCTGTTTCCCACTACGGTATAGTTATGTCATTTTGACACACACATCTGATTATATTTGTTTTCGGTTAGAATAGCATAGACTGTAAATGGAAGAACACATGATGTCATAAGTTGCTGTTAACCACTTCGGCCTATGCCATTTTGACTCACTTATATACTTGTTTTCGGTTAAAATGACATAGACTGTGACTAGAAGAAGTCATGATGCCATAAGTTGTTGTTAACCACTTCGTTATCTATCATTTTGACTCACACATTTGATTATACTTGTTTTCGATTAGAATGGCACAGACAGTGACTGGAAGAACACATGATGCCATAAGTTGCTGTTTCCCACTACGGTATAGTTATGTCATTTTGACACACACATCTGATTATATTTGTTTTCGGTTAGAATAGCATAGACTGTAAATGGAAGAACACATGATGTCATAAGTTGCTGTTAACCACTTCGGCCTATGCCATTTTGACTCACTTATATACTTGTTTTCGGTTAAAATGACATAGACTGTGACTAGAAGAAGTCATGATGCCATAAGTTGTTGTTAACCACTTCGTTATCTATCATTTTGACTCACACATTTGATTATACTTGTTTTCGATTAGAATGGCACAGACAGTGACTGGAAGAACACATGATGCCATAAGTTGCTGTTTCCCACTACGGTATAGTTATGTCATTTTGACACACACATCTGATTATATTTGTTTTCGGTTAGAATAGCACAGACTGTAAATGGAAGAACACATGATGTCATAAGTTGCTGTTAACCACTTCGGCCTATGCCATTTTGACTCACTTATATACTTGTTTTCGGTTAAAATGACATAGACTGTGACTAGAAGAAGTCATGATGCCATAAGTTGTTGTTAACCACTTCGTTATCTATCATTTTGACTCACACATTTGATTATACTTGTTTTTCGGTTAGAATCGCACAGACAGTTACTGGAAGAACACATGATGCCATAAGTTGCTGTTTCCCACTACGGTATAGTTATGTCATTTTGACACACACATCTGATTATATTTGTTTTCGGTTAGAATAGCATAGACTGTAAATGGAAGAACACATGATGTCATAAGTTGCTGTTAACCACTTCGGCCTATGTCATTTTGACTCACTTATATACTTGTTTTCGGTTAAAATTACATAGACTGTGACTAGAAGAAGACATGATGTCATAAGTTGTTGTTAACCACTTCGTTATCTATCATTTTGACTCAAACATCTGATTATACTTTTTTCGATTAGAATGGCATAGTCTGTGACTGGAAGAACACATGATGCCATAAGTTGTTGTTTCCCACTACGTTATAGTTATGTCATTTTGACACACACATCTGATTATATTTGTTTTCGGTTAGAATAGCATACACTGTAAATGGAAAAACACATGATGTCATAAGTTGCTGTTAACCACTTCGGCCTATCCCATTTTGACTCACTTGTATACTTGTTTTCGGTTAAAATGACATAGACTGTGACTAGAAGAAGACATGATGTCATAAGTTGTTGTTAACCACTTCGTTATCTATCATTTTGACTCACACATCTGATTATACTTTTTCGATTAGAATGGCATATACTGTGACTGGAAGGACACATGATGCCCTAAGTTGTTGTTACCCACTTCGGCATATGCCATTTTGACTCACACATCTTATTACACTTGTTTTTTTTTGTTAGAATGACATAGACTGTGACACGTAGAACACATGATGCCATAAGTTGTTGTTACACACTTCGGCTTAAATCCTTTTGACCATATCTGATTATACTTGTTTTCATTAGAATGGCATAGATATTGACTGGAAGAACACATGATGCCATAAGTTGATGCTTCTCATTTCGGTATATGTCATTTTGACTCACCCATCTGATTATGCTTGTTTTCGTTAGAATGACATAAACAGTGACTAGAAGAACTGGACCTTTTGATTCCAACATCTGATTATACTTGTTTTCGAGTAGAATGGTTTAAACTGGGACTGGAAGAACACGATGCAATAAATTGCCCTAACCCAATTCGGTATACATCATTTTGACTCGTACATCTGATTATACTTGTTTTCGGTTAGCATGGCATAAGCTGAGAGTGGAAGCACACATGATGACATAAGTTACTGTTATCCACTTCGGCAAATGTCATTTTGATTCACACATCTGATTAACTTTGTTTTCGGTTAGAATGACATAGACTGGGACTGGAAGAGCACGATACCATAAGTTGCTGCTACCCACTTCAGCATATGCCAATTTAATTTTAAATAACAACTCGTACACTTAGTAATTTAACAACATTTTAGAAAATGAAACATTCAACATGATTGAGCTTGGATTTAATAAAGAAATATATAGATTTATAATAAAAATATGTTTTATTCAATATTTTGTAATTTGTTCATTGATGTCAATACTATGTAGTTTAGTTCTGTATGTAGGCCTTCCATCAAGTTTTTATGTTTCTTTCCTCCCGTAAAAGAATCCTAACTGTGATGGCAATCACTTTGGCAGCAATTAGCGAATGTATAGTTTTAATGAAAAAAATTATCTTCATCTGAAATTGTTACAGAAATGCGATGTCTTTATTTGATGAATGGTTATATATTTTAATGCAAAATATTCCCAAAACGATATCAACTGATTTCTAAAAGAAGAAAACTCGAAAACAGTTGAAATAGCAGTGCATTAAACATCGATTTTCTCTCACCATTGAGTCTTAGCGAATTAGACACTTTTGTGAAACTCTCCTCAAAATCCGGTAACGCAGCAGCAGATACATAAAAGATCTCATCTCGCGATCTATTTTTCTTAAATTAAAGCTCTTCTTTTATGTCTCTAATATCACTCTTCTCTCTCCAAGAACAAAGGAGCACGGATTTCAAAGCTCTTCGGAGACATTTCTTTGTAGTGCATCGATAGCTTCGTTTTCATTAGCAAACGTCGGGAGAATCACCAGAGAGTTTTCTCTCGAGATTCCGTTTTTCGGAGAACTGAAGTGAATTGAGGAATCGGCGGTGGAACGAATAAAAAAAAATGGCTCTGACTGTAGTGCAGTTAAGGAAAATAATGACGTAGAAGGTTCTTCTCTAACACATTATGTGTAGCTAAACAACTCTTTCTTGAAAACGTCCGTTCCTGAGGGTTTAAAGAGGAGGGCGTTTGATTCGTTTTCTTTAGGTGGAGGTTTTTTTTTCATTCTTCTTTCTTTTGTCATTAAAAAGAATTCTAATTTATTTAAAATTTTGCTTTTGAATGAAAATGTTCTTTGTTTCTTTTTTTGCAATTCTTTTATCTTCTCTTTTTCTTCAATTCCATTATTTATATTATTTCATAAATATTATTAATCCGTTAAAAATATCGGTGTCGCAAATCATTTCAATTATAATTAATTCCATTTTGTTGTTGAACATTTATGGTTCTCGTGTTCCACTTTACTAAAAAGAGCCCATCAGCGGGCATGAGATTGCCTTCCGGGAAGATTTCTGATTGGTACCTACTGTACTTGTTGTACGGAAAGAAACCTTGAAAATTCCTAATAGGCAGTTAGCAAGATGTAAAGATACAAGTCGTAAGACGTTAAACAAAATGCAAGACGTTAGACGTTATAAAGGATGATTTTACAAAGTGATTTTACACAATAAGTAAATTTTTTATTTAGTATGTGCATTGTAATATTTATTTAGAGTTTGCATTGTAATTTTTATTTAGAATGTTGTATAATTGAAAAATAGAATGAATGAAAATATTAAAGTAATTCCATTATTATTTTACAGAAAAAAAAAGACCTTCATCTGAAATTGTTACAGAAATGCGATTTCTTTATTTGATGAATGGTTATATATTTTAATGCAAAATATTCACAAAACAAGATCGACAGATTACAAAAAGAAAAAACCTGAAATCAGGTGGAAAAACTGTTTATTAAACATCGCTTTTCTCTCACCATTAGTCTTAGCGAAATAGACACTTTTGTAAAAACCCTCCTCAAAATCCGGTAATGCAGCAGCTGATACATAAAAGATCTCATCTCGCGATCTATTTTTCTTAAATTAAAGCTCTTCTTTATATTTCTAATATCGCTCTTCACTCGCGAAGATCACTCACGGATTTCAAAACTCTTCGGAGACAATTCTTTGTAGTGCGTCGATAGCTTCGTTTTCATTAACATACGTCGGGAGAAACACCGGGGAGTTTTCTCTCGAGATTCCGTTTTTCGGAGAACTGAAGTGAATTGGGGAATCGGCAGTGGAATAGAATAAAAAAAAAAAAAAAAGGCTCTCAGTGTAGTGCAGTTAAGGAAACTAATGACTTCGGAGGTTCTTTTCTAACAAGTTATGCGTGGCTAAACAACTCTTTTGGAGAAAGCCCGTTTCTGGGAGTTTTAAGAGGAGGGCTTTCGACTCGTTTTCTTTAGATGTTTTCTTTTTTATCTTCTTTCTTTTTATCGTTAAAAGAAAATTCTAATTTATTTAAAATTTTTGCTTCTGAATGGAAAGGTTCTTTGCTATTTTTTTAATTATTTTATACGAAGTTATTTGAATATATTTGTTACGTCGAAACCCAGGTCCCCCTGCTTAGGGGAAGGTCAACGCCCTATGCCCAGAAAAACACCCTGTCTGTGGGGTGTGTCAGGGGGTGAGGGCCAGGAGAGAAAGAAGGAATGTAAGTAAAAGGAGTTGAAACTCAGCGACCAAAGAGAATGGTTGTGTGGCAGTCGATCCTCGAGCGCGATGGCTGCATAAACAAATGAGTTCAATAAGTGTAACCCCAGAGAGACGTTGTGTGGTCAGTTCATCTTCGAGTCTGATGGCTGCCAAAATAAAGGAGTTTTATTTACATACAGTCCACTGTGTCGAATATTATTGGAGTTTGTTTTATGTGTGAGCTATCGAACAATATTAATTCATAAATCTTAGTAATCCATTAAAAATATCGGTGTCGGGAATCATTTCAATTATAATTAGTTTCCTTTTGTTGTTGAACTTTTATGGTCCTTGTGTTCCACTTTACTATGAACAGCCCATCTGCGGGCGATAAGGGGATGAGATTGCCTTCCGGGAAGATTTCTGTTCCGTACCTGCTGTGCTTGTTGCACGGGTGAAAACGCTGAAAATTCCCAACAGGCAGCTAACAAAATGTAAAGATGCAAGACGTAAAATGTTAGGACGCAAGACGTAAAATGTTAGGACGCAAGACGTTAGATGTTACAAGATGCAAGACGTTATGGGAATATATAATTTTACATGCTGCCCTCGGGCTTATGATGCATTTCAAAAGTTGCCCGCAATATCATTTGGGTTCTCTACCCAGTATATAAACAAATCAAAATTACAAAAGGAAAAAAAATCAGACATTCTTAACAAAAATGACCAAAAAGCCTTAAAGCAAAATGATTTTATACAATATGTAAAATTTCTTATTTAAAATGTGCATTATCTGTTCCACAATTAAAAAATAAAACAAGCTATTTTTAACAAAAAAATGTATTAAAATAATTTCATTATTATATTATTGAAAAAAAATTTTTTTATCAGAAATTCTTGCAAAAGTGCAGTCTTTATTTGATTAATGTTATATATTTTAATGCAAAATATTCACCAAACAAGATCAATCGATTTTTAAAGGGAAAAAACCTGAGATCAGGTGGAAAACTGTTTCTTAAACATCGATTTTCTCACCATTAGTCTTGGTGAATTAGACACTTTTGTGAAACTCTCCTCAAAATCCGGTAATGCAGCAACAGATACATAAAAGATCTCATCTCGCGATCTATTCTTAAATTAAAGCTCTTCTTTATGTCTCTAATATCGCTCTTCCCTCTCCAAGAACAAAGGATTTCAAAGCTCTTCAGAGACATTTCTTTGTAGTGCATCGATAGCTTCGTTTTCATTAGCATACGTCGGCAGAATCACCGGAGAGTTTTCTCTCAAGATTCCGTTTTTCGGAGAACTGAAGTGAATTGAGGAATCGGCGGTGGAACGAATGAAAAAAAAATGGCTCTGACTGTAGTGCAGTTAAGGAAAATAATGGCGTAGAAGGTTCTTTTCTAACAAATTACACGTAGGTAAACAACTCTTTTCTGGAAAAAGCCCGCTTCTGGGGATTTTAATAGAAAGGCTTTCGACTCGTTTCCTTAGGTTAAGGGGCTTCTTCCTTCTTTCTTTTGTCGTTAAAAAGAATTGTAATTTATTGAAGATTTTGCTTTTGAATGGAAAATGTTCTTTGGTTTTAGTTTGAAGTTCTTTTACACAAAGTTATTTGAACATATTATTTCGTAAATCTTAGTAATCCGTTAAAAATGTTGGTGTCGTAATTCCTTTCAATTATAATTAGCTCCGTTTTGCTGTCGAACTTTTATGGGTCTCATGTTCCACTTTACTATGATCAGGCAACCAAACGGAGATAAGGTGTTGAGATTGCCTTCCAAAAGGGCATCTTATTAGTAATTGCTGTGCTTGTTACACGGGTGAAAACACCGAAAGGCAGCTTGCAAAGACGTTAGATGATGTAAAGATGCAAGACGTTAGACGTTAAACAAGATGCAAGATGTTTTAAGTTTTACAACGAACTAATTAATACAAAAAATTATTAAAATAATTCCATTATTATTTTATTGAAAAAAAAGATCTTCATCTGAAATTGTTATAGAAATGAGATGTCTTTATTTGATGAATGGTTATATATTTCAATGCAAAATATTCACAAAACAAGATCAGCAGATTTAAAAAAGAAAAAAAAACTCGAAAGCAGGCGGAAAACTGTTTATGAAACTCGATTTTCTCTCACCATTAGTTTTAGCGAATTAGAACACTTTTGTGAATCCCTCCTCAAAATCCGGTAATGCGGCATCAGATACACAAAAGATCTCATCTCGCGATCTATTTTTCTTAAATTGAAGCTCTTCTTTATGTCTGCAATATCGCTCTTCTTATGGCTCTAATATCGCTCTTCCCTCCCAAGAACAAAGGAGCACGGCTTTCAAAGCTCTTCGGAGACATTTCTTTGTTGTGCGTCGGTAGCTTCGTTTTCATTAGCATACGTCGGGAGAATCACCAGAGAGTTTTCTCTCGAGATTCCGTTTTTCGGAGAACTGGAGTGAATTGAAGAATCGGCAGCGGAATAGAATAAAAAAAAGGCTCTCAGTGTAGTGCAGTTAAGGAAAATAATGACGTAGAAGGCTCTTTTCTAATAAATTATGCGCAGCTAAACGACAATTTCTTGAAAAAGCCCGTTTCTGGAGATTTCAAGAGGAAGGCCTTCGACTCGTTTCTTTTAGGGGAAAGTTTTTTTTTGTAGTTTAAAAGATTTATAATTTATTTTAAATTTTGCTTTTAAATGGAAATGTTTTTTTTTTTTTTCCAATTCTTTGACACAAAGTTATTTGAATATATTATTTCGTAAATCTTAGTAATCCGTTAAAAAAATTGGTGTCGTAATTCCTTTCAATTATATCAACATCTAGTACTACATACTACATATTCATCAACACCTAGTACTACAGCAGCGAAAGTGTTAACAAGATAATTTTCGATTGACAAGTATCTCCTAGTTCGAAAACTGCAACATCCTAATTCATCAGACCTTTATACTAAATTTCATATTTTATTAAATTTAAATTTTTTAATCTATTTGGAACTATTTATTATAATTTTTCACAAAAAAAGAGTGTGAAGAATGATGATATAACATAATAGTATTATTTAACATAACATAATAGCATAGTTAATGCTGTTCGATACAATAAATATTATTGCGTTGTGAAAAGGTAAATGTTAAAAGAATACGACAAAATTGGTATAGGTCATATTTAGTGTATTTTTGAAATGTAAAAGATATTTATGCTCTGAATATATGCAATCTTTTCATTCGTAATTTAACAATAATATTAAAATTACAATTCTGCACTTTATTCGATGGATCATGATTGATTAGATAAAATTCTTCCCTAAGCAAAACTTTTTTTCATATTTATCGCTTGTTTTTTTTTTTTTTTTTTTTTTCTGTTTCGCTGAGATTCTGTCGATAAAAATGTTAACTATCAATGAAAATTAGCAATTTTTCTTTTTGTTTTGTTTTAAATTGTTCCTGTAGTTAAGTAAAACGCGTGAATAGCATGATAACATTGTTTAACATAACATAATAACATTGTTAACGGTTTTCAACTTAATAGCATTGCTTTGTAAAAAAGGCAAACTTAGATAGGATGAAAAATTCGAACATACATTTCCGCCTCACACGTATTTTCGTTGCAACTTGAGGGTGGATTCCATTAAAAAAATATTTTAAAGTTGTATTTGTATATCACATGCCATAATAATAAATATCTTTATAAGAAATCAGATCGCACGTTCCTTTGAACAAAAATACAGAGACTGGATTCCGTACAACATCTCGAATTTTTTTTTTATTCCAGCGCTACTTATTTTAAATGAAGCAGATTAAAAACATGATTGTTGCCAATCTACAGTAAGAAAAGAAAGGAAAAACAGAGATCTGATTAACTGTAGATAATCAATTGAATTCAAGTTGAAGATACAATAATATATATTATATGTATACATTCCAAAGTTCGCATCAATAAAGTAAAAATTAATAAAGAATTTAATTTGTAACATTAACAAAACATTGATTGAATAAAAGTGTTTTTTTGTGACTTTTGTAATATACAAGGGCTAGAAAGATTGCTTGAATGATTTATATTTTACGATTTGCTAATGTTCATAATCGAAAAAGTTTGTTACTAACTATATGTTGATACAAATAGGCTTGTACATTTAATAAGTTAGCAACGATCATAGCTAATTTGTTGGGAGCAAATTTACTGCAAAATATTTTTCAATCTAGTAAGTACTGAATTATTGAAAACCGTTCGCTAATAGCTATCAATGTAATTGTCATCACAGTTAGAATTCTCTTATGGGATGAAAACAATACAAAAACTTGATGGAAGACATACATCCAGAACTACGTAGTATTGTCATCAATTAACAAATTAGAAAATATTGAATAAAATATAATTTTATTATAAATGTATTTATTTTTTTATTAAATCCGAACTCAATCATATTGAATGTTTCATTTTCAAAGTTTTTTTCTTAATTACACTCATGTCCATAAATTAAGGATAATGAAGTTCAGGCAAAGGAAGAGACAGAAGCAAAACAAATTTGAGTTATTTGTAAAGTCTATTTATTAAACAAAAGGTAAAGAGCAAAAAAGATGCTATATGTTTGACATAATTAATAAAAATTGCGATTTTTACTCCCTGGAGCAAATTTCAAAAAAGATCCTATTTACAAAAAACAGTATAACATGGTTAGTATGATGGTTAATACGGAGTATGTCTCCCGGACGATGCAATGCAGGCCTTACAACGCCTAGGCATGTTGAGTATCAAATTATCAGTCTGATCTTGGACGCCGCAGGAGTGCCACTGGCCTTCCCGAATTAACGGGATTTCAGTGTTGGTTGCACAACTACGGAAAGGGAGGATTGAAAAAACACTCTGGATAACGCAAGCAGCCCTTTGGCTGAGTTCACTGTTGTTAATCAGTGATAATCACTGGGTCCGTTCCGCTTTGAGAGTTGTCTGGTGCATATCAACACGCCAGAACGGCTCTCAATCGTGAGGAGTTCTAAGAACTCTTGCTTTAGGCCTTTTTGAGTGATTTATGGTGAATAGCATGTATTCAATGCTTTCCGCCAGCAACCGCTCTACTAAAACTACTTAAAAAAATATAAATAAAAAAAATCTAAAATTAAAATGAATTTACACAACTTGAGAAAAGAATTGCAGTTATATACATATGTACAGAGAATTGTTGACACAAAGGTTCTTAGTGATATGAACTATGAATAGTAAATAGATAAACATAAACTGTTAAGGGATATGGTTGGACATCACAATATTATTGACATGTTAAGGGATATGGTTTTTATTGTGTGATATAGTCTATATTTTGCGTTACAAAGTCCATAAGCTTGATAATTTTTTCTTTTATTTTTGGAGATTGCTGCTTTTTTGCCCGGGCTTCATATGTTTCTGGGTTTGGTTGGAGTGCAGGATTTGAGTCTGTTAGGAGAGCAAGAGAATAGATAATGATCCGGTGTGCCTATTCGCCACAAATGCAATTGTCCGTATCTTTAATGTTAAACCTGTATAGGTATGCTGGAAAGGGACTATGGCCCGTAACAAAGTAATTTATTTGTGTTTGTTGATATTTTTGTGGACACTGTTGGGAGAAAGTGATGAGTTCTTCTTCCTGTGATCCCATTGTCCCATTCTTCTTGCCATATCTTGAGGCTGTTGGTTTTTAGTTCTCGTTTTTAGTAGGCTTGTTGGTTTCTTTTATTTGGGATTGATGTATTTTTCAATGTTGCTTCTTTGGCTAGAGAGTCGGCGCGTTCATTACCTTTGTTGCCTGCGTGTGCTGTAATCCATAGTAGACTTATTGATTTGTTCTTGATTGTGTTTAGTATGTTTCTGAGATCTTGAACCTGGCTATTTGTATTGAAAAATCTGTTGATGGCTATTATGGATGATAGGCTGTCCGTAAAGATGTTGATTCTTTTATATTTTGTGTTTTTATCCATGTTAATGAGTTCAATAATGCATTTAGTTCTGCTTGGAAGACTGAATTATTGCCTTGGAATCTCTCTTGCCATGTGTGGATTTCTATGTCGTTGTCCATTGCTACAAAAGCTGAGACTACCCTATTATCCATTTTTGATCTGTCTGTGTATATTTGAAGATCACTATTTCTTTGTTCTGTATTTTTTAATATTTTTGATGGTTTGGCCCATGGAGGTTCGCACCACTGTGATATTGATTCTTGATAATCATTCTGTAGATATGTATGTTGGTGGAATGTTGCATTAATTTAAGTCTTGTGATTTGTGTGAATGTTGCTTCCTTTTTGCTACTAAGTAGGTTGGCTCTAGACCACTTAGTATTAATAAAGCTGCGGTTGGAGAGGTTCTATAGGCGTTATCATTTTAAATGCAAATTTCCTCTGTATTGAGTTGATATGATTAATTTTTCTTGTTGTAAGGTTATCGGCCCATATTGATGCTGCATAGCATATAATCCTCTCTGCCACTGATTTATACCATAGTATGGTGAATTTGGGGCTAATACCCATCCTCTTTCTGACATGGTTGCTAATTTGTTTGATTTGATTAGAAGGGTGCTTTTAAGATGTTGGATGGGAGGGATGAAGCTTAGATTCTGATCTAATAGAACTCCTAGATATTTGAGTGTTACATTGTTACATTTAATGGTCCAGTTGCTAAATTTCAATATTGGTTTTCTTTTTACTGTTCCTTTTTTCCCAAATACTATTGCTTGGGTTTTGTCCTCTGAAATCTTTAGTTTTTCTTTTATTGCCCAGGATTAAAATTTTTTAAGAGCTGTTGTTGTTTTTGTTTCTAATGACCTTCTATTGTTGGCGCTTATAATAAATATGAAGTCATCTGCGAAGGCTTGTAATTTTACATCTTCTTCCCAGGTTTCTTTTAAAATTAGATTTGCTATTAATGTCCACAGGAATGGGCCTAGGCATGATCCCTGTGGGCAGCCTTTTTGTAGGTCGTGAATAATTTTTCTATTTCCATGGTTGAATTCTATTTTTCTATTTTTTAGGTAATCACATATAATGTTTATTAGGTCTTGCGGGCAGTTGTCTTCTTTTAAGGTCTTTATTATAGAAGGCCACCACAGTGAATCAAATGCTCCCTTGATGTCAATGGATATTATTATGGTGTAGAAGTTGCGTGCTTTGTTTGAATAAATCTTTTTCACTAGATTATGGAGGGCATGCTCTGTTGATAAGCCGCTTCTAAATGCAAATTAGTTTTTATGAATTAGGTTGTTGCTGTTGTAGTGAAATTGCAGTCTGTTTAGTATTAGTTTTTCGAAACACTTGCCAGGTATTGGGAGAAGCGTGATTGGACGATATGAAGAGGGAATTGTAGGGTCTTTATTGGGTTTATTGAAAAGGATTACTTCTCCGTATTTAAAAGAAGTCGGAAAGCTGCCCATCATTATACATTTGTTATAGAGTTGCAGCATCTTTGTTGGGTCTAGCTTGTAGAATAGGGTTAATATTCTGCCATCTAGTCCATCTGGTCCTGGAGCTTTGTCTTTAGGTATGGTTTTGACTATGGGGTTGAGTTCTTCTTGCGTGAAGGGTTGAGACTGTTGAGTGGTGGTGTTGGTTTGTCTTATTCTGATTGAGATGGTCCTAATTTCTTTTTGTTGGTAGTTGTCTTCTTGCTCGTTGTCGTCTTGGAAGAGAGATGTTAAAATGTGTTTGATGTTTTCCTCGCTTGAGTTGTTGGTTGTTGTGCTGTGTAGGTTTGGAGGCTGAAAGAATTTATTGAATGCGGCTTTGTATGTTTGTCCGTATGGGGATTTTGCTTCGTTACAGAACTTTCTCCACGAAATTGATTTTTCTTTATTTATTAGCTTTTATAGAATTGCTTTTTCTTTTTTATGTTGGGAAGTCCATAATATTTTTTGATCCTTGTATTTTGGGATTGGACTCGTCTTCTCATTGCCCTTGTTCGTGAACGTTGTTCTTTTATATTGTCATTCCACCATGGTGTTGGTTTGGCTGTATATTTTTGGTTTTTTCTTTTGAATGCTATTTCTGCTGATTCTTGTAATGCGGCTGTTATGTCTGAGGCTGCTTTTTCTAGTTCACCCTTATTATTTATTTGATTTAAGTCTATTGCAGGTAGCTTTCCTTTTAGTTGTTGGTTAAATTTTTTATAGTTTCCGTATTTAGTTTTAAATCTGGATATTATTGGTACATTTACTTCACTGTTGATATTGAAGATTATTGTTTGATGGTCACTTCCTATTTGAAGGTCTTCTATTTTCCAGCTGGAGATTTTATTGTATATTTTTGTGGTGCACAGGGTTAAATCTGGCCACCCTACTGCATTGTCTCTGGTGAAGGTTGGTTTTGAGCCTTGAGGGTTTATTATGAATAGGTTTTTGTGAGACATGAATTCTATGAGATCTCTACCTCTCTGGTTCTCTGAGCTGTAACCTCATATTGTGCTGTGTGAGTTAAAGTCTCCACACAGTAGTTGGTTGGTGTTGTTAGGAAATTTTTGTTCATAGTGCTGGATTGGAATATTGATGTCTTCTGACGGAAAGGCGTAGAGGGATGTCATTAATAGATCTTCTCCTTCAAAGTGGAATTGTGATTGAGATGCTGTCTGGTGCTTGGTCTGCTATTGTAATTGGTATGAATGATGATCTTATGATTATTGAGGCTCTTTTTGTGGTGCTTTGTTATTTGCCTCCATCCTGTGGGGACTGGGATTTTGTCTGTTGAATATGGTTCCTGTATTAATCCTATATCTATACTTTCTTCCTCCATTATCTTTATGAATAGTAGAGTTGCAGATTTTGAATGCTGCAGGTTCTGCTGGGCTATTTTTAACTTTGAGTGTTTAGTGAAATTTACGTCTATTGGTTGATTGTTTTGATTTCCGCTGAGGTTATTGTTCATTGTTGGGCTATTATTCATGTTGGTTTTGTTCTTGGCTATTTTGTTTGTCCAGTTGGTTTTCTTTTTTGGGAAGCTGTTTGTTGTTGTTGGGGTGCTGTGGTTATTTCTTTTGTTGGCGTCTCATTTTGGTTTGTTTGGTTTCTATAAGTTGGGCATTTCAGTCAAAGGCGCAGTGGTTTGTTGGTAGGTTGTCTTCTGTGCTGTTGTTGTGTTTAGGTGCAGTTTACACACTTCTTAGTTTCAGAAGAACACTTTCTTGTGTCGTGTTCGTCACCACACTTGCCGCACATCGTTTTGTTTTTGCAGTCGTAGGATAAGTGTCCGATCTGTTGGCATTTAAAGCATCTCTTGAGTCTGGAGGTAGGGCTTCACTTGACATGTTATGAAGTTGATAAGTAGCCTTCCTTTTTGTGAGCACTTTTGGGATTCTATTGTGGTAAGTGATGCTATTGCGTGCTGTCTAGAGTTTTATCTGTAAAGAGTTTTTCTATCGTTATCTCTGCTTTTCATTTAGTATTTGTTTTCAAATTGCCACTATTATCTGTTCCTTTGTTAGTGTCCTCACTGAGATTCCATATATTATGAGTGATTGCTTTTTCTGTTGTGGCTCTATTACCCTCTCGCCACTTGATCTATTTTTGCTTCAATGTTGATTTTTTCATGCAATTTCTTTAGTTGTTCTTTGTTTTTATAATTAACTCTTTTTGTTTATATATACCTGTTGCACGGCTGCTGCCTCCTTGTGTGTGTTTATTAGAGTTTTACTTATCATTTGTTGAAGCTCTTTGCCTGAGCAAGGTGCCTTCTGTTGGGCGAATTGTGTAGTGTTGGGGTTAGCTTTCCTAATTTTAAGTTTATTTGTCTGCATATGGTTTGCTGTTGCTTTTGATTTGACGTTGGCTTGATCTTCTTTTGTTCTTCTATTTGGTTTTTTAACTGTCTGTTTTCCTCTATGGTCTTTTCGAGCATTTGATCTACTCTCCTCCAATTTGCCTTCCAGTTTGGCTATGTGGAGGTCTGTTGTGTTTGTGTCGTAGGATGAGTCAACTACAAACTTTCCTTTTGTTTCTAGTTTGAGTTCAGCTTTGAGCTCTACTATCTCTTTGGATTGGCTATGAAAGAGCTTATCCATTCTTTTTAAATTTGTCCCTTACTTTATCTTTATTTGGGACTGACATGTTTTTGACCTTTTTGAAAATTTCGTCCAAGTCCCTTGCTATGTTTAGTAGGACTTGGATCCCTTCCGTGAAATCTATGTCTTTGTTTTTTTCACTGTCTGTCATTTTGGTCATTGATTGACGTACTGATATATCGAGTTGTAATAGAATATTAATAATAGTAAAGTTCAATACTTGTCACTTAAAAAATAGAAAATAAAACAAATAAACTAGCTAAATTACCCTGACTGTTCTCCCCGTGGTTCATTGTATGCACAATAATTAAAAAAAGACAACAAAAAAAAACATTTAGAGCACTTGAAAAACAATTTAAGGATTAAAAGGAGCAATATAAAATAATTACGAAAATAAAAGGATAATAATGGAACAAAAATCAATACAAGTAAAACAATTTTAAATTCGAAGCTCAAATATGTTGAGTAATTATTACTAAAATAATAACAGAAACGTTATTAGCAGAAATACAAATACATACATACATGTTTCATAGGGTTAGACCAATTATGATGTTTGTTTTTCTGAGATATGAGATTCTTTAAGTATTAAACTAAATATCAGCACTGTACTTTAGTATAAAGTAAATCATTAGAAAATTTAGAGTTTGCTAACCCATGGGTTTATTGCAAAGGTAAAATAATTTGTATTTAAACTGAAAAATAAATAAAGAACCAAAAAAAAAAACTTAAATTGCTAAATTAACTAAAACAATTCAAGAAGCGACATGAAGGCAGATCTGAGGTTTGCTTGGCCATATCGCGACACATAAATAATGATAATAAAAGTAGAAAACGATTGAGGAATAAAACAAAAAGTTAAATTTTTTAAAGAGAAAAACAAAAATAGTAAAAAATAAATGTTTTTATACAATAGGGCATCTCCTTCTAGAATATCCTATCAGCTTAATTAGTCATATAACTCTAGTGCTAAAAATAATTAAGGAAATCTAAAACTATGGAATTGTCGGAAAAGTCGAATTACATCTTGTGTGCAAGTTTCAGACTTCTATTATTAAAAATGTGCTTGCTATGGAGGAATGAGGGATAATGGATGTTGGTAATAATGCCCTTTGTATGCAAATGAGCTAATCCAAGACCCAAAGAAGGAGAGAGAAAAAGAGAAAGAAGCTAAGTCTTAATAAAGGAGTCTCGAATGTTCTAGTTGCTTCTAGAACATTCTCTAGAAGTGAGAGACTAAGAATACTATTAATGCTGAGATCGCGAAATAAAAGGGGTATGAATGCTCACCTGTTAGGTGGAATTTAAAAGTAAACCAAAGAATATAGCAAGTTCGAAACAGAAAGCCTAAGATATAACATGAGAGAAAATAAGAGGGCTCTTGTAGCTGAGGTTGAAAGTGCGAGAACAAGACTTGTCGGGCCCATAGCTCTCCTGCTAGAAGGAATTTAAAAAATTTAAAAATTAAAAAAAATGGTCTAAGGGTGGAATGCAATATATAACTAGAAGTGGCCAATTGAGCTGTGACTAATGATGCAGGAACGAGTCCTGTCTGACTTATAGATCCCATGTTATGGGCATTTTAAAAAATTTAAAAAATTAAAAAAAAGTTTTAAAAAAATTACTATATTGGAAAGAACTCTCGCTGTCGAGTAAAGTGCCCATTAGATGGACCTTGTTGTATAATTATAAATGGAGTTATGAAGGAATTAAAATAAAAACAATTAAAAATTAAAAAGTTTAAACAGGATGAGAGAATATCGAATCACCAATAGATGTACTATTACGAAGTAGAGGGGGTTTCAAAGGGGGGAAAAATCAAGGAAAAATGGCTAGGAATGACAGTTTTCGAGATATAGGCTAATTAAGAAAATCAATTAACTTAATTAGTCCTATAACTCTAATGCTAATAAAAATTAAGAAATCCTAAAACTATGGAATTGTCAGAAATGCTAAAATACATCTTGTGTGCAAGTTTCGGGCTGCTATTATAAAAATTGAGCTTGCTATGAAGGAATGAAGAGGAATGGATATTGGTAAGAATGCCCATTGTATACAAATTAGCTAATCCTAGAACCAGATTGTGTGCTTAGAATCTAGTTGACTGAGGGACGACAGTGTTAAGAACCTTTGTATGCTGATGTTGCTGTAGGAATCAGTGCTTCTTAGATAAACTAGTCGGAAGTGCATAGACTTGGGCTGATTCTTCTAGAATATTCTGGAACATTCAACGGAAGTCGAAGCCAAAACAACAACTTAGGCAAATATGGCGGACAAGAAATGAAGTCAAGATTGGAATTAAAAAAATGTACAAAATGGCGATGCTAACTGAAATCTAAAATCGTGAAAAATATCACTAGAAAATTGGGAAAGGCGTCCCATTAAAGAGGGAAATAAAACGTTAAGCAAAACATAAATGAATAATGTGGGATTATTACAACAAGAGATATAGATTTATTAAAAAGAAATGCTCCAAATACATTCTTAGAGAGTTTGACAAAGCTCCGCTTTCCGTATGCTAGAGGGGCGAAAAAGTCCGAGGGTTGCCGAAGCAAACTTTTTTTTTTAAAAATTCGCGAAAAATCAGAGAATGCTGTTATAGAAAATAGCAAGTCGCGGTTCGATATAGAATCGGTTGTACTAATATTAGATAGCTTTTCTAAGTAGAATTTTAAATAGGGAGGGCTATAGAAGTGATGAAACTCAAAACATTGAATCAGCGTTACTCAAATTCTCTTTTTCAGCTGCAAAACGCTAAGTTTAAATAATTATAAAAAAAAAAAAATTAATGTCACACATAAATGCAAATACTCTTAAAATGATTGTAATACAATTGTCTTTGTTGCTGTGAAAGCGATTTTGCGCTGAATTCAATATTTTAAGAGATATTAAAGCACAATTGTAAAGGTAGAAACGTGAACTTTGTCAACATCGTTATAATAACAAATACTAAAATTATAATAAAAATTTTTCTAAGCATCACATTACAATACACAATACATGAAATTAAAGATAAATGTACATAAATTCATAATTGAACCACAGGGAGACTCACCAGGGCAGTTTTCGGCTTTTTTTAGCCACTCATCATTAAATTTGTGTTATCCTTGGAAAAATAATGATTTTTGTAAGAAAGAACACTAAAACACACTTTGTAGTAAGCTATGCAAGCTTATAACACACTATCCAGCGGGTTAACACGCTTTAAATGATAAAAAAAACACTATAAAAACACTTTTGGAAGCACAAAACTTTCTCTTCTCTCGTTACGTCTCGTTACGTTAACTCTCAATCTGATCTTGGGGAATATTACACCACTCATCAAGCAATGCCCTCCGAAGTTCCGGTTGACAGGTGCGAGGGGTTTGACGGGCTGCAATTCGTCGGCCAAGCATATCCCACACATGCTCTATTGGATTCAAGTCCGGTGAGTATGCTGGTCAATCCATACGGGTGATATCCTCCAATTGAAGGCATTCGTCTACAATGTTTGCACGGTGAGGACGGGCGTTGTCATCCATAAACAGAAATTTAGCACCTATGGCGCCCCGAAACAAACGTACATATTGTTCCAGAATGACATCCCGATAGATGTGGCCTGTCATCGTTACACTCTGAACATGCAGGTCAGTTCTGGAACCAAGAATAATTCCACCCCAAACAAGCCATCCTGTACCACCGTAACGGTGTCGTTCAATGGTGTTCTCTTGGTGGTAATGGGTACCTGGCGCTCTCCATATGAAAGTCCGGCGAGAACCAGACTGCAAACTAAATCTGGTCTCGTCGGAAAACATCACACCAGACCACTGTTGCGGTGTCCACACTGCATGCTCTCTACTCCAGGTTAATCGCAGGCGACAGTGAGTTGCGGTAAGTGGAACACATCTGACAGGCCTACGAGCATATAGACCAATGTGCCCTAAGCGTCTGTACACGGTCTGCCTTGAAACTGTCGTACCGGTAGCTGAAGAGAGCTGACGAGAAAGGTTTGATGCTGTGCTCTGTTTGTTTCTTTTGGCAGTAACTGCTAAACACCGGTCCTCATTCGGCGTTGTAACTTGGGGGTGACCTGTGATGTAAGATTTATTCACATTACCATCATCTTGTAATCGTTGTCAAAGCCTGGAGATGACACTCTGGGCGATTCCAAGTTCCTCGGATACTTCCAGCTGGGTACGTTCACATTCCAGTCGTCCGATTATTCTACCACGTAAAAAATCATCCAAATGCTTCCTTTGTGCCATAACTATGCGGTTATTGCACTGAAAGACTTTTAAA